>JAADYK010000226.1:0-28612 GCA_023338225.1 Halophytophthora batemanensis
AGCCATCGAGGCAATGTGCTCGTCAGAGCTTCTCTGTAGAGGCTCGTCGGTTGTAACAATCTGCACGAGATCCAGGCCGCTCAAAACGCCTTTGTCGCTATTCAACGTACATAGCAGATGACTGCGAGACAGGATCTTGTGCACGAGACCTCGCTCATGGACGTAGAGAATGCCGCGCGCACAGCCCAGAAGAACGCTCCACTTGAAGCTCAGATACTAGCAGTTAGCTTCCCAAGTGGTGTCATGGATCACAAAGGACTCTTTGCCCACGTGGCACGCGCCGTAGAGCTTGCGCACATTCGGGTGCTGGAGCGTCGCCCACACCGCCACATCTCGCAGACATGCCTCCTCCTCTCCAGCGATAAAAGCCTTCTTTGCACCAGTCCATTCAGTCTCGCTCGTGGCGAACCAGCCTGGCACCGCCGTCACCACCACGCTCGACAGTCGCACAGACGCATCAAACGTAATGGCCATCGCATCTCGCTCGCCTGGTGTCAGCACGTCGACATACTTCGCGAGCCCGAACTTGAGTCGAGTTCGCGTCTCCACGTGCTGCTGCTCGTCACCAAACTCGACACGGAGGCGGCCTTCGTCTTCCAACAACTCGTGGTAGAGCTTCAGTCTCTGGTCGAGTGCCACTGACTGCTCTGATCAACGTCGTAACCCATGCCGCGCTTCCACCGCCATAGACTGCTGCTCTCCTCCATCGCTGCAGAACGCGCTCTGCCTCCTCCACGCCCGAAGGATCCGCTCGAGGGCTCCGCTGGGTGCAGCTTTTCAAAGTGAACTGTTCTTGCAGCTGGCTGCACTTCGTTTCACTATGGCTTGGAAACGCCGCCAGTCTCTCCTTTTCGGCCAATCACCGCCTTCCGCCCCCTCTCATTGGGTCAAACTCTCTGCCCCCTCTTTGGCTGGGAATCCAACACTCCAGCCGACGCCCGAGACGAAAAGAGAGCCAAGAAGGCGAGAAAGACCTTGGCGGCCGGCGGAGATCACCTTGTCGCCGCAGCCAACCCCGAGCCCAGCAGCAGGAGCCGAGCAGCATGAGTCGGCCGTTCGCCTACGACGCCTACGACGACTTCCTGCAGACGCAGCCGGGCGACGCGTCGCAGTCGCACTCGCAGAGCTTCCAGACGCAGGCGTCGCAGTCCCAGACGCAGTATGCCTTCGTGGACCCTTCCGAGGCGCTCACGCAGCCCCCGGACGCCTTCTACGACCAGTACCGCCCTCCGTCGCAGTCGCAGTCGCAGCCGCCGCTAGGAGCTACGGAGACCTCCAGCATGCCCTACAGTGAGCGTGCGGACGGTGACGACGTCGACAGCACCTTCCAGAGCCAACTGGATGACGGCTCGCTGGCTGGAGACTTCCAGCACCTGACGTTTGACGAGACGGGCGACGAAGACGCGCTGGACTATACTGCGAGAGAGCTTCCCAAGCATGCGTGCGCCTACTGCGGTCTGCATGAGCCAGCGTCCGTGGTCAAGTGCGTGGCCACGGACAAGTGGTTCTGCAATTCCCGCGGCAATACCAGTGGCTCGCATATCATCCAGCACCTCGTGCGCAGTAAGAACAAGGAGGTATCTCTGCATCCAGAGTCACCACTGGGTGAAACGGTGCTGGAGTGCTACAACTGCGGCTGCCGCAACGCCTTCCTGCTGGGCTTCATCCCAGCCAAACAAGACTCGGTGGTCGTGCTGCTCTGTCGTGACCCGTGTCTCCAGATGAACGCACTCAAGGACATGAGCTGGGATATGTCACAATGGCTGCCTATCATCGACGATCGCTCCTTCCTGCCGTGGCTCGTCAAGGTGCCGTCCGAGCACGAGCAGCTCCGAGCGCGGCAAATCACGTCCAGCCAGATCGCCAAGCTGGAGGAGCTTTGGCGGGACAATCCACTCGCTACAGTGGAAGATCTGGATCGTCCGGGACTTGACGACGAGCCGATTAAGGTGGAGAAGAGTTACGACGACGGGTATCAGTACCAGAACATCTTCGGTCCTCTGGTGAAGATGGAGTCGGACTACGACAAGAAGATGAAAGAGGCGCAGACGCAGGAGGGTGTCATGGTGCGCTGGGATACGGGTCTCAACAAGAAGCGCAACGCCATCTTCACGTGTTCTCGACCAGATTCCGATCTTCGACTGGTTCCTGGGGATGAGATCCGTCTACGTCTTGGGCCAAGCGCCAGCATGCTCTATGGAAAAGACTGGGAAGGCACGGGTCATGTGCTGCGGCTGGAGGAGACGGAGGTGGCGCTGGAAATGCGCAGCAACAACGTCCCCATGGAGATCACGGACGGCTACCTCGTGGACTTTGTGTGGAAAGCCACGTCGTTCGACCGCATGCAGGCGGCAATGAAGACCTTCGCCGTGGACGACACGTCGCTCACGGGCTATCTCTACCACAAGATCTTGGGCCACGATGTGGACGTCCAGCCGCTCCGGATCCCACGCTCGGTTGGCACGCACTTCTCGGCGCCAGGACTACCAGCACTCAATCCACCGCAGATGGAGGCCGTGAAGGGCGTGCTAGAACAACCGCTGAGCTTGATCCAGGGTCCGCCTGGCACGGGCAAGACGGTCACATCGGCTTCCATCGTCTTCCACATGTCCAAGCAGAACATGGGTCAAGTTTTGGTCACGGCGCCCAGTAACATCGCCGTGGACCACTTGACCACCAAGATCAGCGCCACGGGACTTCGTGTGGTGCGTTTGGCAGCCAAGAGTCGAGAGGCCGTGGCGTCTTCCGTCGAACACCTGTCGCTGCACGCAATGATCAAGTCGCTGGACTCTCCGGACAAGGCCGATCTCCGCAAACTCATGCAACTCAAGGACGACCAGGGCGAGTTGTCGTCGCAGGACGAGAAGCGCTTCAAGTCGCTCAAGCGCCAGGCCGAACGCGAGATCCTGCAAGCCGCTGATGTGATCTGCACCACATGTGTGGGTGCGGGCGACCCGCGACTGTCCAACTTCCGCTTCCGGCAGGTGCTTATCGACGAAGCCACACAAGCCACGGAGCCCGAGTGTCTGATCCCCATTGTTCAAGGCGCCAAGCACGTGGTGATGGTGGGCGATCACCGTCAATTGGGCCCCGTGGTCATGAACAAGAAGGCGGCGAATGCAGGTTTGAAGCAGTCGTTGTTCGACCGCCTACTGCTACTCAACCACCGACCCTTCCGTCTGCGCGTGCAGTACCGCATGCACCCGTATCTGTCCGAGTTCCCGTCGAACCAGTTCTACGAAGGCGAGCTGCAGAACGGTGTGTCGGCCAGTGAACGTCAGCTCTCGAACGTTGAGTTCCCGTGGCCGAATCCAAGCAAGCCTACTTTCTTCTACATCTGCCTGGGCGCGGAAGAGATCAGCTCGTCTGGTACGAGCTATCTGAACCGCACGGAAGCCAGCAATGTGGAGAAGATCGTAACGACATTCCTCAAAGCTGGCGTGCTACCGGGCCAAATCGGCGTCGTCACGCCTTATGAAGGCCAACGTGCGTACGTGGTCAACTACATGCAGCGCAACGGCCCCATGCGTTCTCAGCTCTACAAGGACGTGGAAGTGGCCAGTGTGGACTCGTTCCAAGGTCGCGAGAAGGACCTGATCATCCTCTCGTGCGTGCGTTCCAATGAGAACCAAGGCATCGGCTTCTTGAGCGACAAGCGCCGGCTGAACGTGGCGCTAACCCGAGCCAAGTACGGCGTCATTGTGCTGGGCAACCCACGTGTGCTGGCCAAGCAATCACTCTGGAACACGCTGCTGAACCACTACCGTGACAACCAGCTAATCGTCGAAGGTCCACTGAACAACCTGCAGCCGTCGCACATGCAGTTCCCACCGCCCAACAAGCCCCAACGCAATGGGAACCGCAATGGGAGCAGCAACGGGGGCTACAGCCGCCAGCGTGGGCCCGTGCCACCTCTGGACTCGCGCTTCGATCCGCGTTATGACCAAGCAGCCATGGCTCAAGGTGCTGACACTGGCTTCTCCTCTGGCCAACAGCGCTACGCCGGAGAAGCGTCAGGTCTGTCGGCTTCGCAGCGTGGTCGTGGTGCTGCTGGAGGCTACCTGGCTGATGGTATGGGTCCACTGACCCAGGACGGTCTCACACAGTCGTCCATGGGCTTGGACGGTCCGTTCACGCAGGCGGCGCAGACCCAATCGTTCAGTCAGATGTCGACGACAGACAAGTTTGGCATGTCCCAAGACAGCTTTGCCTACGAGCATGACTTCAAGTCTCAGAATATGCCTATGTCCCAGGACACGCGTGCGCCCGGCAGCGACTTCTACTAAGCTGAGGGCTTGTCCACTGCCACTCAGGTGTCGTCCTGGCTGGAAGGAATACTGTTTCGGCTTGGACGGGAATGTGACGGAGAAGTCGATTGCAGCGGTGCGTTCAGTCAGAGCGAGAGTGAGCGACTTGGCTTACACAGGACGTTCGGGTCATATTGGACCGAGAGAAAGGAGGTGCTCCAGGATGTCTGGTTGGAGTGTGGTACCCACTTGGCCGAGCTGAGCTGGCCACGCCCAAGGAAGAGTGAGTCAGCTCTTGATAGCAAGCGAGAGCGAGGACGAACTGCAATGCGTTCAAGCACAAGTCAAGAAGGACGACCGAGTCTGACGTCAACCGTCTGGAGAAGACGCTGGCTGCTATCCAGGTAGGTGCAAGGCGACGTGAGACTACTACAGACGCGATACTGGAAGGGTGATTGGCTCCAGCGTGTGCTGCCTCCTTGAGATGAATACAGACATTGCTTGCGAGCTTGGGTGGTTGTTTCACTTTCTTTTTTTGTCCGTGATGGTTGCTCGAGTTGTTTTTGCTTCATTCGTACTTCCTCAAATCCGCCACAAGCTGCATAGTGGCAGCTAGCTCGTTGCTCTTGCTAGCCCCCATGTCCTTCAAGCCGCAGTTGTTCGCGGACGATGAGGGCAAGCTGCTGCCGCTGGCGCTGGACGACGAGCTCTTCATCCTCGAACGCGCCAAGATCTCCTTCCAGTGCAAAAGCCACGAGTACGTTCCAGTGCATGCACTACCCAATGACATTGCTGGATGGATGCATCTGAGCTGGAACACACTCTTCGTCCCTGCCGGGGTGACAGACACACGTTCAAGGGCAAAGGCCGTGTCTACTGCACCACACAGCGCCTGATCTTCGTGGCCGACAAGGCCGTGACGCAGAACGATCTCCTCTTTGAAGCTTTCGTGCGTCCTTCATCGTCTCCCTGCATACAAAACGCAAGGGAACGACATGTACACGCCAAACTTATTCTCCTACTTCATGGCGCCTGTCTTGCTGTCTGTGCACTGCAGGAGGTTCCGCTGGTCAAGATGACGGAGGAAAAGTTCAACCAGCCCATTTTCGGCGCCTGCAGCATCTCGGGCCTCGTGGCGGTGAGCACAGCAGCACAGCCAGCCCGGCTTTCCCCGCGCAGCTCTTCCCCGCTGCTGACTCATGCTGAGGTGTACATGTATCTGGCCGTGCATTGCTCGCACAGAGCGACGATGAGGCAGCTATGGCCTGGAAGCTCACCTTCTCCAACGGTGGCACGGGCGTCGTGCTGCCGGTCTTCCTGCGGCTGCTGGACAAGCGCAAGAAGAAAGGTGACTCTCTCTCTGCTTGGCACACATGCGTCGAGTTATTCGTTACGAAAGTTCTGGCGTGTGCATGTGCTAATCGTGCTGCGCTGGCTTCGATTCGGTAGAAACCATCGACCAGAGCTTCGTGCAGAGCCAGAAGAAGGCCTTCGTGGACCCCAACGACCCCACCATAATCTACATCGCACAGCCCATCAAGCCTCTGGCCTCTGCTTAGCGTAGCAGACGTAGCAGACGTCGTCTTTTCCTCTGCTTCCTCCTTCCCAATGCAAGTGAGCGATACAAACCACGATGTAATGCTGTCTCCATGCTCTTCTGCTGGCTCCACGGGTCCCCAACGCCACAACCTCCGTCTTCGCGGCGTCGAGTTTCTCTGGCTATCCCCGCCCCAAGGACTCCAGCGCCCGTGGAGCCTCAAGTGGGGCGGAGGGCTCCAAGTTCCCATCTCGATAGAGCCACAGAGCCGTTGAAGCGTGCTTCGTGTTGCGCCCGTCCTGCGGTTTGGGAGGCCGGCTGGACAGGCACACACGCACGAGGCATCGCTTGAGCCGCTGGGGCCTGTCCCCAGGCCGAACTGCGGCCGTGGCAGCCATCAGCGCCACCTCAAGTCCATCAGTTCAGTCGCCAAGCTCCGTGCTTCCGCGGCGTTAGTGCTGCCCGTCGTAAAGGTCGGTCATTCATATCATTTCTCACAGGCCGCTCCAACCGCACAGTGGTCGAAACCTGCGGAGCCGTTCGGTAGGAATATCCGGTATGGCAGGTCGTAGCGACCCCACGACCGCCTTTTTATCGGACTTTACCGGGACGGGACACAGCAATGCAGCAGAGCCCAAGGAAGAGCAGCATGCTGACTGTTGTCTGCCTCACTCCCGCTCCTCGCCAGCCGCCAGCGCCGAAGCTTCCAGGCCAGGAGCAGTCACCACTTGTCCGTCTTCCTACTCTGTGCGTTGTCTGCGCTAGGCGCCGCGCAGGCCGTCGGTAGTCGACGATTGACTCGCTCGAGTCACACGCACGACACGAGCGACGCGAGATGCGGCCCACAGCGGCTCAAGAAGCCGCCACGCAGGCCAAGGCGCGGCAATGGGACGGCAAATGCCGGCAGTGCCGCAAGCTCATGTCGCGCTGCGTGTGCTTCCAGGACGACGAGGCCGACCCGACCGCCGCCACCCCCACCACGTACGTCTTCCAGTCGCTTCATATCCCCATGCCGCTTTTTCACGTATAGCTCGACACGAACCCGACACTAACGCCATGTTCGGCTCCCATGTTCGTGCCAGTAGTAAAGCAGATTGGCGAACACCCGAAGAGATCCGACCGCTCTGGAACGCACTGCGGAAGATGCACCACAAGGCGCCCGCGGCTGGGCTGCTACCGACACGGTCGTCTGGTGTTCCAACCAGTAGCAACACGCGGAAACCCCGAAGAAGTGAAGCGCGTCCACCACTAGGTGCTTCTTCCTCGACCTCAGCACCTCGAGAGAGTCATAGCAGACGCGTGGTACATTCACAAGCGTCGAGTACGCGTCGAGAACGTCGTCAGGAGCCCAGGCGCGAGCCGAAACGCGAGTCTTCACCTATGAAGGCGCCTCGCACGCGCGAGGAGAAGCTCCAACTAGCTGGCGTGAACGTGGGCAGCACGACCCCCAGCGAGAACTTTATCTATGAGCCCTCGACGCTGGACGAGGACGATGACGCTGTCTGGGAGCTCTAAGCCCACTTCAGCTCATATCTGGACGACGGTGGACATGTACGAAGGAGATCACTACCACTTACTTACGTTCAAAGCACCCCAAAAATCCAAAACAAGCATGCCCCCATCGCCTCCACGGCTCCTCCGCCTCCGCCTTGGCCTACGCCACGACCATGGGCTCTTCTTTCTACAGCTCGCTTCCTCCTCGTTCTTATAAACACTGCGTTTCCACCGGTATTGTCACTCGTGCCGTCGCTGGAATCGCCACTTAGCAGTAGTTCTCGTTCATGAGCTGAAGCACGACGTTAAGCTCTTCGCCTGTGAACTCAGGCGCGGCCGGGTTCATGGGTGGAGGCACAGAGAAACCGCCGAACTTGCTGGACTCGTCACTGCCTTGTGGTGGCGGACGTAGCACGTGATGGCCAGGTGGTGGCACATGATGCTGCTGTTGCTGCTGCGAGTAGCTGTCATCACCGCGATTGCCAGTGTCTTCCGGACGTAGCGGTGCGAAGTGACTGCTGCTGGAGTAACTTCCGGTGGAGCGAGAGTAACTACTGTCCGAGCTGAGAGCGAAGGAACTACCGGCCGAGTCGTAACCCGTGGATGTCCGAGGGGGAGGGTACTGCACAGACGGGAAAGCTGAGTTCCCGCCGCTCTTCATGACGCCACCACGACGAACAGACTGGTCGCTGCTGTAGAGGTGATCGACCTCTGAGTTCTTCTTCTGCTGATCCTTGGGCAGCATACCCGGCAGACTGGGAGCTCCCATCAAGTCACCGCCAAAGAACTGGCCCATGATCTTACTCCGTGCTGGCGGTGGTGGGAGCACACTGGTCTTGGGCTTTTCAGGAGGGAAGCTGCCACCGTACAGGAAGCTGCCAGTGGCTGGAGGTGGGTGGTGGTGCGACAGATGCGACTGCATCTGCGAAGGCGCCAAGTGGTCGTACTCAGAGCTACGCGTGCTGTCGGCTGTGGAGAAGTACTCATTGTCCTTTATGGCACCCACACTGGACGGATTGTTGACGGCAGCCACGGCAGCCGCTTGCTCGCGCGCATGGGCGTGCTCCTGTTGCGCGCCCACGATCACATTATGGTGCAGTTTCTGGTGCTGTGCGAACTCCTTGTAGTTATCGCAGCTCCAGGTGCAGTCGCCGCCGACACAGCGGAAGAGGTTCTGGCCCTCTGGGAAGTGGATCTTCATGTGGCGCTTGAGCTTGGTGCTCGTGTTAAAGCGCTTGCCGCAGCTCGAGAAGATGCATGGGTATGGCCGCTCCCCGCTGTGGATGCGCTTGTGGCGACTCAGGTTGCCCGACGTGTTGAACCTCTGCGAGCAGCCTTCGTAGTCACACGCGTAGGGCTTGTTGCCCGTGTGGATGCGCATGTGTCGCCGCAGCGCGAAGCTGCGCGGGAACGTCTTGCCGCAGTGCAGTTCGTTGCACACAAACTCCTCCTTGGCTTTCTTCTTCTTGGGCTTCACATCCGGCAGCGCAGCCAGGTCCATACCTACTTGCGCTTGCGTCTGCACCTGGGTCTCGTCACTCTGCCCGCGCCAGACCGTCGCGTCCTGGACGGAAGCGTGCGTCCCCCAGTTGCCCATGTCCGCTCGGCCTTGGCCCCCCACGCCCACGCCCAGGCCGGCCTCGCGCTTTACGAGGGCCGGGAGCCCCATGGCATTACCGCCGCCTGGTGTTGGAGTCTCGCCGGGCATGATGAGCATGCTGCCGAAAGTTGCGAAGTGAAGGACGGGCGAGCCCGCCGAGGAAGCTCTGGGACAGGGGGACGGGGAGCTGTTTGCTCGGAAGCTCTGATTAGCTCCCCCTTTCCCTTTAACCTCAGTGGCCGTTCTCTGCTCGCGACGCTTGGCCTTTCTGATGAGCTGCGGAGCATAATCGCGACGGAAAGGGGGGGGCGGGCCCGCGCATCCCCTTTTTGTTCCTGAGAGCCTGGCTTTGGACAGACTTTAGCCACCGGGGCCAGCGCAGAGAAGGACCGATTTCTCCAGGAGCTCTTCGAGCCAAGAGGCCAGGCAAGGCCCATTCAGCCCCAACAACAGCAGAGCGGGCTGGCTGGACGACGGACCGGGGCCCAGCAAGGCTACCAAACTGCAGGTGTGAAGTACGCGGACAGCTTTGCAACGGCTTCGCCTGAAGCCCCGAAACAGACAAGCCTGCACTTGCGTTTCGACACGGTGGACCCGGAGAGCAGAACTCGGCGTCGAACAGTTGGCGCCTGTTTCCTGACTGGCATGTGCGTACAACCGCTGTCACTATTGCTGACACAGTTCGGGGGTTCGAGTCCACCACGCGGTGGCCGTTGACGCAGCAGATGCTCCGCCGACGCGCGAAGATGTGTTCGAGGTGCCGGCGCGCCACGCTGCAAATGCTGCAAACGCCTCGACAACAGGCGGGTCAACACTGGAGGGGGTTCCATCGCGAGGAAAGCTCTAGTCTGGCGACGACGGGGCCAACAGCGACGAGCATGCTGGAAGGACGGAATAGGAAGAACTGCAGCCAAAGATTGGGAGGGGGATGCGTCACGGCGGCAGCGAGCTTTTCACCCCGACTTTGTATGCAGAACGTCGCCCATCCCCTCCGTATCCTGTGGAGCTAATTTTTTCTGACACCCTTTACTTCGTTCTCAATCCTTCAGACGCCACTTCGCACAGATTAGACCTTGCGGCGGCGCTGCAGGACTCTTCGAACCGGCGCCAGCGCGGTCAGCGCTCCAGCCGCCGCGCAGCGATAAATCCGCTCGGAACTCGTCTAAAGGAGCACATACTGCGAGGACCCTTCCGACTCTGGGCGTGCCCTCCTTCCTCGATAATCTTCGAACAGATATTCCAGAGTCAGCAGGGGCGATGCTGTCAAAACACACACGTCTAGCCGCCGCCGACTTTCCGGATCTACTAGAGGTATGATCAATCCGTTTGAGAACGACTTGAAGGGACCTTTGTAGCTGCAGCCGACGTCGCTGCTTGATCATCGTGGTAGGCCTTCAGGTGGTTGACGCGACACACCCGGCTGGCCCACCCGTTCGACTCCGACATCTAGCTGTAGTCGTAGAGAGCTCCACGACTCTCGGCATGGAGTGGGGAGGAAAGACTGCTACTCGCTGAGCAGCGTTGGAAGCGGGAGCCCTTTGTTTCGGCTTGCGGAGGTTGAAGCCGGCGTTTACGGCGCAGTCAGAGAATACGCCGTGTTGGAGGCGCGCCATAACCCAGCTGTTCCTCGTGACAAAGACCAGCGCAAAAAAAGGCACCCACTTGGTGGCCGCCCCGTCTGCCGGTAGAATTCGAAACCCGTGCATAGCGGGGCCAACACCGGGGGCTGACCCGCAGCCACCTGCCAAACTGCCAACTTTGGACCTCCAGTACCAGTGAGCTCGCCGCGTGCGATGCATGCACGTTTCGGACTTCCAGCGCTGTCGAATGCGCGTGAGAGTGTGATCTGATGCTTGCTTCGCAGCCAATTCGCGTCGACTGTTGCGCTGGAGCGTGCCCGCAGTCGTAGTGGCCGTCACCAACACAGCGTCACTGCTTGCAGCTTGCCATGTGGCGGCACTTCAAGCTGCCTGGGTCGCAGCAACAAAGTGGCACTTAGAAACCAGATGCAGGATGGCGCCATTATTTCGCAAAGACTGGCAGCCACACTTCGAGTGGAGGGGGATGCGCATGCGCCGAGTTTGGGCCGACGCTGCCGCCGCTTCAGCCGAGCAAGCCCACAATGGTTCGAGCGCGAGTGTCCTCCTCCATACAAAGCTCAGGTGCGGGGCTTTTCTTTTTTCCGGGGCGCCTGGCAGAGGCGAAAGGCCGTTTGGACTCGTCAGCTCATCATCGAGTGACCCGAAACGGTCAGCAGACGGGGCGTTCCGGCCGGGCTATGCGCCACCAGCTGGGGGTGATGCGCGGCGAGTCACCCGTCGGCAAGCCGCAACTTGGCGAGCCTGAGCTTCGAGCCTCACCTCCAGGCTAATGCGCCTCGACAGCTATTGCATCCCAAGATGAACATGCCGACGCAGACCATCTGCCCAACTCTTCCTGGACGCAGCAGCTCGCCTGTTGGCGCTTCCTCGCGATCTCCAGCATCTGTGCCGCGGCAAGGCGAGGCGAGGCGCCCACGCCCGACCTATCCCCGCGATCCGCCAGCCTCGTTTGCCCCGTACCGCCGCCGCATTCCCGTCTCGCCGACTTGCCTGCACAGCCTCGCGGTATCCGCAAGTACTCGGCTCTCGACAACTTGAAGCCGTTGGCAACCTACGCTGCCAGTCCGCTAGTTTCTATGCTGCGAACCTGGAGCTCTGGAGCTCTGGAGCCAAGCCTTGAAGCTGAAGCTCTGCTTGGGCTGCAACATGTCGCGAGGTGTCGGTCCGCCCTGGTGACATGCGGACGAGCGCAAGACGACGCGCAAGCGCATCTTTGGCGTCGGGATGTGTCCAGTCTGCGGGCCATACCGGCCAGCCAAGCGCCGTCTCGGAAGCGCCGCGACCGGCCAGAAGCCCGAGTTTGCTTTGCCCAGCCAACGTCACAGCCGAATCCGATGGAGATCGTGCAGGCTTCCTTCCAGGCGTCCTTCGACTCGCGCGTGGAGCGGCTCCAGGACGCGGAGCTGGCGGAACTGCGCACGGTACGCCGGCTCGGGGTTCGCAGTGTGCGTGACAGCGTCTGGAGCTCACAAAGTGGCGTTTGTATGCCAGATCTTCCGCTACTTCGACACGGACGGAGACGGCGCCGTGGAAGCCGATCAGGCCTGCCGCATGTTCGCCCTTGTACGTCCAGCGCAGCGCTCTGTTGCTTTGTATGGCCACGCACTTATCGCTTCTTTATCGCTTCTTGACGGCCTCAAGCTTGGACTGGATGTTAACGTCGCGCATGTCCAAGAACTGGGAGAGGTCTACCTCAGCGGTATGCTAGAACGTCATGTACTCGGAGCAACCTGCTTTGGATTGAGAAGCACTCCATGAACGCATCGTTTTGCGGGTTCTGCGTGTAGAGTTCATGAAGATTGTAGACAGTCACGTGGCAGCCACACACGTAGGAGCACGAGACCGTGGGGAAGCGGAGACTGGCCCCATGGACAGCGCGTCAGCGACGGAGATCAACGCCTTTGCTCGTCGGCCGACAAGCGCCGAGGACGAAGCAGTTTCTGCGGCTCGGCGGGACGACGTTTTACGTCAGGATTTGGCGTTGAGCGCCGAGAGCATCCAGCAACGTAACGAGAAACTCTGGGAAGACGAGTGGAAGCTGCTGGACACGTATCGTCGTGGTCAAGTGTCGCTCTCGGAGCTGCGGATTTTCCTTGCAAGCTGTGCATCAACGTTGTCACTGTACGACACTGTGCGGTTCGTGGAGACGTACGGCGGTACAGGGTACGTGAACAAGTCGAGTGCAGTTCCATCGGGGTTGATCGTGGTATTGAAAGGTATCCGTGGGTCTTTGGAATGCTTTTTTTGTGCTGCAGTGAGAACGACTCGATGGAAGACCTGGTACTTACTAGGACAGGGTTTATCAAGTTCCGACGCGAGTATACGGCCAAGAATGGAGCTGTCTCTGAGAGCACGTACTCTTCTGACGACGGCGACGCCGATGGAGAAGCCACGGCGGTAGACATGGACCAACAGCTTCCTGACCTCACAGCGTCTGATATTTCACCTCAAAACAACGCTGGCAACAGCGGTGATACCGTTGCCGTACGTCCCCAGGCACTGCAAGGCGGAGGTCGTGGGCCCAGTGAAGACGTCTACAACTCGGATAACTGTGCACTAAGCGCCAGAGAGGACACTGCGCTAGAAGTCGACCCGACCGCGTTCTTAGAGAGCGACGAAAGTGATGAAGAGGTTGAGCCAAATGCACAGGCAGATGACGACGCTGGAGCTTTGTAAACCGCATCCAAAGCTCTAAATGAGACTAGAAGGAGGTGTCATCAATGGGGTTTATGCCGCGTGGACGAAACACGTAGCTGTCTGAACGTCCTAAATCTGCATGGCCGTCCAGGTAGAGACAGCGTGCGCCACGGTGGTCCAAGACGGCAGGGCCTCCATGAACTCGCGCATCTCAGGTGTGAGTTCCTCGAGGAAGTGGCCCACAAAGGCCACGTCGATGGGCTTGTCACCTACCGCCTCGATCCAAAAGTGGTAATTGGACGGCAGTGTCCCGCTGCAGAACTGCAGGATGTAAGCATCTTCGGCCTCCGGCACAGGTCCACTCACTCCGTCCCCAAGTGACCAAGATGTGAGTGTCGTTGCCTTGGCGTCGATGAAGAGATTCAGATGGGAAGGTCCAGTGAACACAAAGTGGATCGTGCGACGATCACTCTCCGCTGAGTACGTGGACGACACCACCTCCAGTCTACCACACAGAGATAGCGAGGCTTTGTGAGTCATTTCATCTCCTCGAATGAGTTGAAGGGCATCTGTGGACACGTACTTTGGCTTGAATTCTCCGTAAGCGATGACCGGCGCGGCGGACGGGAGGTACCAAGACTTGGTCTCCGGGAGCATGTGCTTTACTGGAAGGGACCAGGGCATGTGGCCGTACACACCGGCGTGTTCATGGAGCGCCTCAGGTGCCACCTGCACGCGCGATTCCTTCCACTGAGTGTTGGCTAGATACGGCTTGATCGGCGCCGGACCACGGAAGTCCAGCGAGTTGATCCAGAGCCCCGAGTCCGTCTGCACATCGCCATTAGGCAGCACCACCTCACGGTTCACATGCTGCACTAGAAGACGTTTGGGACAGTCGGCTGAGTACGGGTTGCTGGTCAAAACAACCAATAGAGCATGCAAGAAATGAGTCCGAACTAGCCACATTGAGTACAAATGTGGACGGACTGAACCTCAGCGTACCGGAGAGATGCGAAGACGGTCGCTGCCAGCGTCAGAGCGATGCAGACGTTGCGCAGCAACTTGAGCTGACGCGCCGGCAGGAAGCAGAAGACGCGACTGGAGTATGCGGCCAGCACCACCACGATAGCGCATAGTAGCAGTGACAGCACGACGTCAGGTGGGACCACAGGCCCGCTACGTCCCAGTAGCGGCACGAAGAACATGAGTGCAATAGTAAAGCAGCACATGGTGTGCACCACAGGCACGACCATAGCGCCCAGCGAGATGCAGATGTAGCCACTGGACGAGAAAACGCGGAAGCGCTGCAGCAATTGGCACAGCAGTTGGCCAGCCAGCGGGAAGAAGACCCAAACGGCCACGATGTAGCTCGAGATGAGTCCCGCCAGCATGCACAACAGCAGCAGCGCCATCCAGAAGCTCAGTGTGGCCTCAAACAAGCTCTCTTCGAGTCGCCAGAGCGCCTCGGATGTCAAACGACCACCTTTCTTCTCCAGCACGGAACCAAGTTCATGCAGCATACCGGCGAAGGCTGGACAGACAAAGAGGAAACCAGCCAGGTACGGCTGTGAGTACCATGCCAGAGGCGCGTAGAGACTCAGAACCACGCCCATAGTGAGTGAAGCAGCAAAAGCTGCACCCGAGCAGCGCATCAGCAGCACGAAAGCAGCCAATCTCTCCGAGAAAGACACGGGCGAGAGCAGTAGATGCACACTGGCGAGAGCCAGTACAGCTCCACACAGCACAAATGCCACTTCCTTGCTTGTCGTGACCATGGTGAGCCCCACGACGTCGAAGAAGAGCGTATTGGAGCTCTGCGGTGTGGCCGCCACCTTCTGCAGTCGTCCGGACTGGTTGGCCAGCTGGTTCACCACGCCTGCTACATTGTCGCCGAGTCTTTGGACAGCTCCTTGTTGGATACGAGACACGTCATCCAGTGTCGTGTGGTAGACGTAGCCATTGGCAATGTAGGCGAAGTCCATACCAGCCACGTAGCCAAAGTCGCGGTACACGCGGTAGTCCGTGTCTGCGGGGATGACACCCGTCTGGAAGACCTCCTGGGCGATAATACTTGCATGAGGATACTTGGCACCTTGAGCGTAAGCCAGAGAAAGCTCGTCACTACCCGTTTGGAAGAGCAGTTCCCGACCGCCAGCACCAGCGGCTTCAAGGTTGATGAAGGCGCGGATGGTCTCAGTCCACGGGTGTTGGGTGATGAAGCCGTGGGCTGCCTGCATGATGGTCTCTTCGGCGCCGTTAAAGTTAAAAACCAGTGATGCGTGCTGAGGCGGGTGGCGCACGAATAAGCGCAGTAGTTCCATCATAATGGCCACGTTGACACCATCATCCGAGGCTGCAGCACCACCAATAGCTGCGTCGTAGTGGGACGAGATCATGAGCGAGTTGTTGCGCGCTTCCGCTGACGCGTGGGCAGGTTGGACCTTGACCAGGATGTTGGTCACGTTGGCGTAGATGTTCTGGAACTGCGCGATGAAGTCCAGTCCAAAGGCGCCCGATGGTCGTTGCACGTCCACTTCCACGCTCACGCCTTCCGGCTTGGAGGCTTGGATAGCTTTAATCTACATACAAAGGGATAGATACAACAATACTCAGCGGTTCGTCAGAACCACAGCATCCGAATGTGGTAGACCCAAGATACGATAGACGTACCTCTTGCAGTAGATACGCTGGCGTGGCCTCCTCATTAGCACGCGAACCCACGGGACGGTAGCCGAAGCTCATGATCTTGTCCAGCACAACGCGGGCGCGAGCCTCGGAGAAGACGTCTTCAGGAGCGTCCAGCCCTTTGGCTGGCGGCAGCCACGTGTGCCAGTAGCCTACGGTCGCGTAGGCCGCGGCGAAGAAGGCGAGGAATCCGGCCACCAGCAGCACACCGCTGGGCACACTAGCGCGTGAGGCGCTAAAGCGGCGACGCGACTTCTTCTCCTGCTGCTGCACGTCGGCATTCGCGGCAGGCAGCTCCTGCTTAGCGCGGCGCTGACGCAGGCCCGCCATTTTGCTCTGCTGAGTGACTCGAATGCAGGACTGAGGGGTTGACGCTCCTGGGATGATGGGCGACAGGAGGGATTTCCTTTCTGCCAATGAGATCGGAGATTGGTGGATTTGCTGCTTCCGATTGGTGTACGGAAACGGGTTGGGCCCGACCCGCTGCGGGTTTGTGTGTCAACGCATGAGAAAAAAAGTCGGATGCACCTGAATCGTTTATGGCCAATCACATCGATGAGCATGGAACTTGTGTCAGTACTTTGAAGCGCCTGACTGGATCACCCCATGCTCCAGGTCTTCTCGAGCTCCTGGCACTTGAGCTAGCCAAGAACGACCTCATGCCTCGCCGGGGTTCGCGTGAGGCCAGATGGAGCTGACCCGCTTCGCCTACAGCAAAGTGAACGCGAGCAGTCGATCTCATGCAAGTGGGCACTCCAGCAAAGCAGCGTCCGTGGTGTTACTGCACGTGCTTGGCTTTGCTAGCGTTGCGGCACTCGTGATTGTGGCGATGATGCTGGCCATCTGCACCGCATGCACAGCGCAAACGAGCTTTACTGGCATGCGGGGAAGACTGGTATCGGATACTCCAGCCCCGCGGGAGTGGGCCATCCACCTGGGCCTGAGCAAGTGGCCGCCAGACGCGCCAGCCAGCCACGAAGCATTGCCGTATCGGCAACACGCAGGCCACAGCCTACATTACAACGAGGAGTGGCTGGCCGTGGCGCCGGTTGTGTTGGTGAGCGTTGTCGGGCTCAGGTGTTTATCATGCTGAAGATCGTGTGAGCATCCAATCAGCGTGGCCTCAAGATTGACACGCACTTGCGATTGGCTGGAGGCCCCCCAATCTACCAGCTGTAGTTCTCTCTGAAACCTGCAGTATATGATATCCACCACTCATAATCCGAACACAACCGATACAATGCCCTTTTCGAGTTCTTGCATACAAAGGCATCAAGCGTCTCAGTAGACTCGATAGACGGATACATTTTCCAAGCAAGATTTCCACGCGTATCCCTGAATCATAACGTCACGCAGGTGTCTCTGCAAAGGAAGTAGAAATACTCGAGAAATACTCGAGAATCCACGCTGCACAGTGGCACGGAGGACAGAGATGGTGACGACCCATCAGCGCTGGGCTCCAAGCCAGCTTGGCGCTCACATGGCGGTCCCTGGGAGAACAAACGGGAATTCCCCTCCAGCGCCGCCGGAGCCTCTCCCTTTGAGCCAGCGAGTATGAGCGCCGCCAACGACTCGTCCGCGTCGCTGTCGTCGTCCGCGAGCGCCGAGTCGGACGTGCGCACCAGCGCGCCCATGACTACGAGCTCCAACAGCGGCGACAGTTGTGCCTGGTACGCCGGCGGGTCCTGTGACTCTCCGCGCTCCTGCGAAGACTGCCTGAACGTGGCCATTTCGGGCGACAGCGTACGTCTCTGCATGCTCAACTCCGCCGCATCCACTCGACTCTATTACTAACACTGCTCTGTCGCACTTGGATATGTACGCGTAGTGTGCTATTGGCTCGATCGGCCAGTGTGTGAGCATGTCGACGGCCACAGCCGGCGGTGCTGGCTCGTATTACTACCCAGCATCCAGCCTCACGTACTGCGCCGCCACGGACGCCACCTGCGCCGCATGCCGAACCGAATGGGTCAAGGAGTACACCCAGGACGGGTATCGTCACTCCGCCAGTGTGTGCACTGGTGCCGATGGCTGCATCTGCTTGGCTGTGTGCGCTCGTCCGAACCGTGAAGA
The DNA here is from genome assembly GCA_023338225.1 of Halophytophthora batemanensis. Classification (NCBI taxonomy): domain Eukaryota; phylum Oomycota; class Peronosporomycetes; order Peronosporales; family Peronosporaceae; genus Halophytophthora; species Halophytophthora batemanensis. The sequence goes on from JAADYK010000226.1 coordinate 17,875, forward strand.
TCTCATCGTGGAAAACTACTGCTCGCTCTTTGGCAACAGCTCCATGCGCATTCTAGTGATCATGGCACTGGTTATCGGCTCGCTGGTGGCTTTTGCGCTCTCCTCGCTCTGTGTTCGAGTGGCCATGCGTCGTAATATACAGCGACAGAGGGAGCAGCAACGAGCGCGACGCGAAGCGCAGCGAGCAGCGCGTCGCGTGTCCAGTATCGCTGGTGGCCGACAGTTGACGCTAGCTGGGTGGACGGACATGAGGGAGAAGCTGATTGCCAGCGAGAACGGTCGACTGAACGTCGAAAGCGACGCTGCTGATGCAGATTTCAAGCCGCAGCGAACGTCGTTGGCGCCGGGCGTCACCTTTGAAGAAGGAGAAGGCTACCGTCCTCTTTCCCCCAGTGAACGGCACGCGCAACCAGCGCAGCCATCGCAACGTGAACTCTAATGTGCTGTACTTTATCCTGGTGTGCACTTTTGAATTAGCCTTCCAACAGCGACTGGAGTGCTCATGACACTCTGGAATCATCCTTGTTGACTCATTGTGTGTACTGCGAGCTTTTGAGGCTGTGAATCACAACTCGGAGAGTCGAGGAGCGGAGGATTCCAGGCCTAATGGAGACATATCTGGCGCGGACGGCTGAGCGCCGATCAACTGCAGGTAATGCGTGGACGGCGACGCGTTGGGTAACTCCATGGATACCGCACTGCTCTCGTCGCTCTCGTCACTGCCCCTGCTAGACGGTGCGGCCATGAAGACACCATGGCTCAGCATCTCTCGACGTTCCTTTGCGATGAGATCGGCGCACATGGCCTCCCAGCCAAAGAGGTTCAGCTGTCGATCACGAGGCTTCACGGTCTTGGAGCTGTTGCTCGAGGTCGACTCTGGGCCTTCCAACACGCTGATATCGTCGCTGTCATGCTGCTCCGCTCTCAGTTTCCCACCTCGTCGACGGATGGCAATAACCATGACCATTGTAGCGGCCAGCGTGGCCAGCAGGATCACAACTGTACACCAGAAGATCTCGGAGCTGTTGTCGTCGTTGTCTTCAACCTGTGTCTCGGAACGGAAGGGAGTGATGACCATGGGGCCATTCCACACCGTTTTGTCGCTCTTAAGACACTCGCTCCCACCCACCGCGAGTTCCCAGTCTGGAGCTTCACACACGGCCATACAAACACAGCCATCACGGCCGAAGCAGAAGCTGTCCGAAGAGCTCAAACACGTGTCACAGTCGTCCTTGGCCTCGCAGTACGTCGTGGTTGAAGCCGGGAACTGCAGCGGAGCGGGCGTGGCTGCAGGCATCGAGCTGTTGTCATTGGGCTCCCGGAAGTCCAGCGAATCGCCCTCGTTGCTCAACGCGGAGATGCAGCGCCCCACTTCGGTGAGTAGACACCCATCTGGCTCCAGTTCCAGCACGCGATTGAGGCAATGGAAGCAACTACGAGGTGCTCGACAGCCCGTTGAGTCGGCTGGGTAGTACGAACATGAACCATATGCAATGTCTTCGGCCTCCATCACGTCTGCTGCAAGCTCCGAGTCGCGTTCGCCCTTGGACTCGTCATCGAACGCTGGAGTGGCCATGAGGCCGCCACCGAGGCTGTGGAGGCTTCTACGCTCGAGCGTTTACTACTGGAATGGCACGACATTGCAGGCTCCTCAAGAAGGCGTTAGCGGAACCGGTGGTCTGGCACCGCTTCCTTCTACGGTTTCGGGGCTATCTCCCGGCGTCTCTCAACCGCCTCGGATCGTTTTGCAGCATGGCGCCTGTCGGCGTGTGCGACGAAATGCACCGCGGGAGTTGGGACTGTGAGATTCTGAACACGCTGGCTTCAGGGCGGGGAGGCACCCGGACGTAATGGTGCCAAGAAGCTACTCTGGAGCGCCATGAAGCTGCCCAGGAGCGCCAAGCAGGAAGGAGTAGCCTGTGTTCAGAGGCGAAGACAAGGCTGCAATGCAATATTCCCAGATTTGTACTGTTCGTGGAGTCAGATCAGTAGGATCACCAGGGCTTCGCTCCAAATGCTCCCAAGGTGCAACTGCAAGCAGCAGAGTCGGCGCCACACAGCAAAAGCGTGCGAGCGCAACCCGTTGCAGCGCTTGCAATGCTGCAACACCCGGCGGCGTTGAGTGGCTGGATCTGCAGACAAGAGAGCATGCTCGTTCGGACAGCACACGCTTCCACTTCTACGTCCCAGGTGGCACGCGCGAAGCTATTAGGGATCTGGCGACTTTCTCTGAATTGCCGTCATATTTGATTATAGAGGTGTTTGATGGATAGATGCGAACGTAAAGAAGCGTTTCGAATAGATACGGAACGTGCGGGATATCGCTTTTCACGGTGGACTGAGACTCGAATGTTTGAAGCACCATCGTTGCGCAGGTGTGCGTGAGTGGATAAGGAGACCTGCTGGGCAAACAGCATGACGGCCTCCAGCTGCAAGCTGGCCCAGGATTGCTCGCCAGCCTTCTGTCGCCCTCCATTTTGTTCACGGCTGTGAGTCACGGCACTGCCGCGGGTCTATCCACGACCGCGAAAAGGTATTCTTTGCTTGACTGGCAAATCCTCAATTTTGCATTTGAACCCAGCTTCCCACAGCCCAAGGCCAGGCTTCTTCAGAACGGCGCTGTGCGCTGATCGCTCAAAACACCGGGTTAAAGAGTTGGAGAATGCCGAAATAAAGACAGAGTCGTTCCCGAAGCCAAGCACGACACTGCCCCCATTCCCACGACACTGGCGCGCTAACATGCAGCCGAACCCGAACCAGACGCTCTTTGAACCAAAGAGCGCGAGGCGGGGGCTGCTAGGCTGTTTCCAATCGACCACTGAATCCCCACGAGATGCCAGCACTATTGTGATATCCACTCTCCATATTCATCGACATGAGTGCCAGGAGCAGCCGATCATAGATAATGGAGGACCTAGACTATCAGTTACTCGTGATACGTAAGAAACCTTGGCCACCTAGTCTTGGACACAACGCGATTCATTATGTCACAGAACCCGGCCGCTCAAGACGTATAAGCGGATCAAGGACAAGTCGTGGTTCCAGCGGGAAGAGCACCACACCACAAGTACATACTCGTGCTACAGAAGAGCGAACCACAGCATCATCAGCGAGAAGGTCTTCTCGTGCTCGCACTGCAGTCTCACGCTTGACCGCGACGTGAATGTCCCGCACAGCATCTACCTGAGGAACGAGCACTTGCTCAGTCAGGTTGCCGGAGTCCGGGAGCCCGGAGGTGCCTACTCCGCAGTTGTTGGTTGCGCGTGAGTTTGCTCACGTCCATCGACCCGAAACATCAAGCAGCATGTCGTCTCGGGTCAGGACAGTACTTTGGTATCTCGTAGAAACTTGGTGGTATACCGAGACGCTCAGCTCGAACGCCACTCCTGTGAGCGCAAAAACACCCTGCCGGCATCCTGTTGACTCGAATGAGCAAACCCTCGGGCGCCGCCGGGCCTCGAGACGTAGCACCTCAGTAAGAAGGGGAACTGGCGTCAGTAGGCTGATGAGCGTGTCGCGCTTGCTCGGACGGACTTTAGAAGTCCAAGGTCAGTCAAGATGATAGTGCCTCGCTTCCACATCTAGCTAGAGTGAGGGCAGTGGATTATGGCATTCTACAACCGTAGCAGACCAGTGAACGCTGGGTGAAACGGGTCCGTCGGGTCAGATCCCATACCCAAGAGCTTACAGGGGCGTGGTAGCATGTTCACTAGCTAACACTTCCCTCAGAGGGTCAGGCTTTTACTCTCTCGGAATAGAAGGGTGAGGATTTCCACGCATATAGTGACCCTCTCGTTGGAGAGGGGTCTTACTTACCAAACGGGACAGGAATCTCCGTCGCACTCTTGATGAAAACATCGCTGCGTAGCGTCGTGCAGACTGGTGCCGTCTCAACGTTTGAGTAACGCCGAAGTTAACGAGAAATCTGTCCAGCCCGGCGTGCACCGGCCTTGGCTTTTCATTTGAGAAAGTTTCCCAGAGGTCCAAAAGGTGACTGGGCTGCACTATGAAAGCCCTCGCACAGCAAATCGCAACAAAATGCCGGCGATACCTACAACGGTTTAGGCGATCTGATTGGCCGGCCGTCGCCGCAAGAGTTGCCCGTTCCACCTTCGTCAAGGCAAAGTCGGGCGAGAATAAAAGGAGCCAGCGCCGAATAAACGGCGCTCGGGCTCATAACTTGACTTTTTGTTCGTGAAAATTACGCGATTTCGAGTCAGACCCCGCCGGCCACCGCCAACTTTCAATACAAACTCCCTCTTCCCCCATCTGATTGTCATATTTCTCTCGCCAGAAGCGCACGCGGTCCGCATTCTACATTTTCCCCTTCAGACAGCGAGCGGCTGGCCGTCAGAGGGAGAGAGCGAGAAGAAGCAGGGCACACACGCAGCCAGCACGGCGCCTTGCGGGCGAGCTAGCGGGCCACGGAAGCGCGGAGTCGGGAGCCCACTCGCGGAGACGCCTGGACAAGACACAGAGCTCTGGATCGGTGCCCCGCTTGCATCGTATCGCCTTCCAGAAGGCCAGAAACCCAGCCCAAGCTGGGAGGAGATGGAGGCAGCGATGCAGCGCCGGATGGCGTCCTTGTCCTCGGACTCAGAAGGCTCCAGCGCCGAAGACATCACGTTCCCGCCCGAGGAAGACGCCGTGCCTTCAGGCTTGACCGGCACCACAGGTGTCAGCACGTCCACGGCGCTAGCGTCCACGGGGGAGACGACTGACGACCAGGGAGACGGAGACGACAGCAGCGAAGACTGCTCCGACGCGCCGCCCTCTCACGAGGATGACGACAGCCAGCGCACGGAACATGACGAGTACCGCCGGACGCACGGCACCTGCACGTATTACCCGACGGACGACAATCATCCGTGCCAGGTCCAGCGTTCTTGCTACGACTGCATGAATTTCAACATCACGAGCGAACCGGGCGGCTGTATGGTGAACAGCATTGGTGTGTGTGTATCTGCGAGTGCGTACGACCCAGCACTTGACTTCCGTCTAGGTCAATCGTCCAACGACGACGCCAACAACGCCTACGCGTCCATGAGTAATGGAAACAGCACGCACAGCGGAGCGGATAACGGGAACAGCGCGACAAACAGCCAGGCAAGTGGAGACTCGGATGACACGGACGGAACGAGCCAAAGTGACGTGAACCAGCGCTTCGACTTCTTGGCATCGGACGCCACGTACTGTGAAGACAACGACGCGCAGTGCGCTGTGTGCCGGTCCACAGCCTTCGCCGACATCATGTACCACCACTCGGATACATCTCGATCCAAGTATTGCCTGGGCCAGAACGGGTGTGTTTGTGTGGCTATCTGTGAAGCCCGAGCCGCCAATCCGCCGAAACTGGCCGAGAGCTGTATGGTGAACACCATGAGTTCCAAGCAGGAGAAGAACCCGACGCAGTACGGCTCCATCGCCGCGATTCTGGGTGCCATGGTCTTCGTGGTGGTATCGGTCTTCGTTATCTACCGGATCCGCAAGCGTGGCGAGCACACGTCAAGCAGTGGGTCTACCGGAGCTTCTCACCATAGCGAAGGCCACCGACGAGGCAGCGATGACGACGGCAACGTGGTGATCACCCCAGAAGCTGGCTCGTCGCCTATTGTGACGGCGACGCCAGTGATTCGGCCAGGTTCAGGCTCGGGGTTACTGCTCAATCTCTTCGGCTGGACGGCTATGCGAGAGGTTCTCATCCAGAAGGAACAGCTTCACAATGCTGGAGTGAATGACGCAGCGGCGACGCCAGTAAAGAACAGCAACGTGCAGTTCTTGGGCACGGAGCCTTCAGCCCCAGATGTCGAAGCAGCCATGCCCACCGCGCCGTCCGCTATCCCAGTGGCGACGCTGGCGATGGCTTCAGCGCCGTTGGTGATGACGGTGCGTGCCATGGCGGCGCCGTCTGCGCCAGACTTTGAGGACATGGACTCGGTGTACAGTGACGACGTGGACATGGCCGAATTGTGAGGCGGAGGTCAGAGACACTATTTAACCCGATAGGTAGAATATGGAATGGATGTGATAGAAGTCGTTGTGAAGCCTTTCCAGTGCAATGCAAGTTGTGTTCGTTCGTGAGGTTGACGTGGCACAGCGTGGTGTGTGTCTGCAGCAGTACAAGTGCTTGCAGCGGTGCGTGAGTCAAGTGAAAAGCTCGGGCGATCAGCGTTGTGGAGGAATGCTTCGCTTTTGGTGGCACTGGGCTTGAAAGGACCCGACGACGTACATCGGCGTCGTGCTGCTGACGAAAAGTAGCAGCGAGATTCGACTTCGTACGATATTTGACACGAACGATTCACTTCAAAGCGGAAACAGTGTCTCCATAGAAGCAAAACTTGCTACGCACATGAACCACCACCCTTCTGATCTATCGCACCCCCTTTGGCCGCATCGCAGCTAGAGAGCTTGCCAACCACGTTTTGGCCTTGTCGTCTGCGTTCAGCTCCTCCACCGCGGGACCTTCTGGGGACGCGTGTCTTCCTTCGCGACTTGATCCGCTTTCTTCCGCGGCGTGCAGTTACAGCAGATGCATTGGTGGCCTCGCCTCGATATCCCCAATTATCATGAGGTCCCAAAGTACCGTCCTGGCCCTAGGAGACATACCGTTTTCTGTTTCGAGTCGATGGGTGTGAGCAAACTCACGCGCAACCAACAACCGCGGAGTAGGCACCTCCAGGCACCCATACTCCACGAGCCCGAGTAAGCAAGTTTTCGTTCTTCAGGTAGATGTTGCGCACGGCGTTCACATCACGATCAAGCGTGAGACTGCAGTGCGAGCACGAGAAGACCTTCTCGCTGGTGATGCTGTGTCTGGTTCTTCCGCAGCACGAGTATGTCTTCGTTGTGCAGTGCTCTACCCGCTGGGACCACGACTTGTCCTTGATCCGTCTAAAGCGAGCAGAGCACTCGTAGTCTTGGGCGGCTGGGATCCATGTCTCCCTCGCGCGCTAGTCGTCCGACTGCTTCCACTACACTGGTTGATACCCATCGAGAGGAGCGCTTGGGGAATGAGCGAGGGAATGTGTCACGTGTTCTGTAGCAGACAACTTGTCTGGAGTCTGAGGCAGGGAAATAAAGACTGAGTATTTGAAAAAGGGAGGCTACTCCCTCGCCTGGCGCTAGCTAGAGACGCAGTAAGTAGATGTTAGGAATAGTGCTAGGACTGGGAGGACGTGACTGCGATCGTCCGCGTCCGTTGCTGCCGTGCCATCGTATTTTGCTGTCGGTGTTGTCTGTATAAATCTCCACCCGGCTCGGAGAAGCCCAGAGAGGTCTGCGGTCGAATCGTAGTCAGCCTCCAATCTTCTCTCAAGAGCTCGGACGACCATACTCCAGACCAGTCCCTTGAGCATGCTTCACGATCTAGTCGTCCCCGGTGCTGGTGCCGTCGTCTAAGCATGAATGACACTTCAACCTCTCTGCGAGGACGTGCCGGAGTGTAAAGAGGCGTTCCAGCGGCTGGACGTCTGTCTCTCCGGCATCCCGTCCCAGGTAGAGACGATGGGGCAGCAAGGACGGGTCTCACCCAGCAACGAACTTGTCAAATGCATGGGTGTGGTGGCCACCGCGCTGCATTTCCCGACGCGCTATCATGGGAAAATTTGATCTTGCGGTTGGTTCAGCACAAGATGGTGAACGAACTATGCCCGACCCACGAAGACATAGACTTGCTGTTCAGGGTGGTGCACTTGGCAACGACGGTTGCAACGATGGCATCATTATGCCCGAGGTATACGACATGCGCGTGCAAATCGAGGCCACTATGTTGTGTCAGTTCGAGAAGGAGAAGTGGAACAACCAGCAGACCAAGAGGTCGTGGCCCTCATCAAGAGCGCAGTCGCCACGGGTGTGAAAGCGTTCAATACAAAGGTGAAGAAGCTGCCGGCCTGCTTTATATCGTCCAATGCTGTGGAGTACGGAGTGGAGCCCTTGAGCTGCGGTCCCTTCGCCTCGGTGCGCCACAAACTCTGGGGCAGTGGTATGAAGGTGGCCATCAAGTGTGTCCTGCTCAATGACGTGTCGACGGGTGAAAGTTTAAACCAGAAGATCGCCACCAAGATCAGCATTTGATCCGATCTTAACGACTCCAGCATTGCCAATGTCTTCAGCGCATCGTACGTGAGAATACCGGCGTTCATCATGCGTGAGGACGCCACTAAGAGCAACCTGTGCTCGTATCTTGCTTGCTCTGCGAAGAGCAAACGGCGCATATGGCAACTATTGTACCAGGCAGGCTCGGTCTGGAGCGCATCCACAAGAGTCGTATCGTGAACGGGGACCTCAAGCTTTATAACAGCTTCGTTGGAGCCGTCAAACAGGGAAAGCTATCCGGCGTTGGGCCGAATTGCATCCAGACGTCGTCCTCCACCTACAAGACACCACTGAAGGATACGAAAGCAACTGGCGGGTTCCGCTAGCGTGTGCCAGGTTGCTTTAGGAAATGGCTGAAGTTCGTCTCCGACGTGCACTTCTTTGCCATGGACATTATCGATGCTGCACAGGTTAAGCCTCCATTCTTCTTCCTCGACGCAGAAAGCGTGTGCTTCAAGGTACCGATTTCAGTCAGTCTCTTCCACCACATGCTTCCATACGGCGGCTGTGTGCTCCAACTTCCCACCCCCGAAACGCATCGCACGCACCATGAACGAAGTACATCCAGCAAATAGAAGCCTAAATACCCAAACAGGCGAGCCGGTGACTCCGTAAAGGTACTCCGAGAAACGGAATCTGTATTTACCTGCCAAATGGTTAGAAAGTGTCTTCACTTTGTTGAGACTCTACTCGATCAATGGGGAGCACTTGAGTAGATTTCATCCTGGGGAGAACCACTCGTCTGATCCACGTCGTGTGACACGAGCAACCCCCGATCATGCGAACAAGCATACTTGCAACGCCAAAGACGCGGCGCTCCTCGCACAACTTGGCGTAGGATCCCGTGACGACTCCAATAGCATAGAGGTCATTTCTGGGGGTAGTGACCCAAAACAGTTTGCGAACCACAAAGTATTCGATCCCGTCGAGATCGGTCATGCACATGATGCCGAAAGCCTTGAGTGTCTGTGGCTTGTAATAGAGCTTCTGGTTTTGCCAGGCGTAGCCGCCCAGCAAGATGAGTCTGCAGCGTAACCCCAGGGTCGTGTCCGCGGAGCAGTGCGCTGTCAAAACATCCAGACAGCCGTATTTCCACCGTACGAAGGCGATGGCACCCAGCGTGCGGACAGACAGCATGATGCCCATGTAGCTTACCACGAAGACCCCATGGCCCACGAGGCTCCAAAGGTAGTAGCTCACTGCATCTGCGGTCGGCTTGGAATCTTTCAGGCGTGACTGGTTGAGCGACGAGAGAAAGCGCTGCATGATGGCAGCACAGATGAATTCACCCACCAGAACGGTCTCGTAGTTGAAGAAAAGCCGTTTGATCACACAGCGAGTCTTTTCACGCATCCAGTGCATGCTCTCGAGCATCTCGAAAAGCATAGAAATGGTGCCGGAGAGGTTGTAGCCCAGCGAAACGATCTGCAGCTTCGCAACGACGCTATCTAGTGCAATCAGCATAAATATATCGGACATGAGGCCTTCCACTAGCAGGTACGTGATGACCACACGATGATAGTTCCTTGCCCCATGCGCCGATAGCCGCATGCTCTCCTGCACGTACACAACGGCATCCTTGAGCAATAAATTCTCGTGCATGTGATCGCACAGCCGTCCATAGCGCTTGCACGACACGTAACTCCTGCGCAGCATCAATCCGCGGTAGGCGATCCAAAAGGCACCGGTGATGCCGTACCAGTAGGATTGCCGATAGCCCGTGGAGCCTTGGTCCACGTGCAGCCTCTTGCCATTGAGATCGACTGTGCCGAGAGCGACCACGTCCGCATACGCTGTATTGTCCAGTGCACAATAGGATCCCGTGGCCTCTTCGTAGAAGGAGTAGTAGCCGATGCTCCCGTGGTAGAAGTAGTGCTCGTAGATGAAATTCTGGCCCGAGCAGTTGTGCGGTGCGTGGCTCGACGGCAGTCTCTGCTCGCGACCCAGGAAGTAGTTGCCGTGGATGTTGTACTGCGGCATGATAAAGTGGCAAAGCAAACCACCAGGCACCTCAAAGCAATGCATGGGCAGGACGTTCCACCACACACCAGCGATTACCACACCTTCCAGTAGACAACGCTCATGGAGCTCAGCGGTCTGTGGGGTGGCCTCCGTAGAACTCAGCAAAATACGAGAGATCTTGTGCGGAAAACTTAATTTGAGGAAGCCGTAGGTCTGGAGTATCAGCGGCAGGAATCCCACACTCATCCACACAAGCAGCAGCATCCGTTTGGTAGGTGAGGGCCGGTCGTGGTCGTTCCATGCGGCTGGTGGAGCGGGTGGGTCCCCACCACCAGCAACGCACACAGCGGTCATGGAGACTGGATTGAGAACCCCGTCGAGCTCAGAACTGCAACAGGTTCCGGGCAAACGCAGCGACTGCAAGCCTTGTTTTGCCTTGAGCTTCTCACCGAAAATGGACTCTATAAATATGTCCGAAAGCAGTGTTCGATGGAGCCTACTCTATACTTGGCTTATTTGAATCCTTAGCCCACTGCGGGCGTCGAAGGAGGCACGGGAGTCTTCCTCCTAGTAGAGACGACTCAACGACTTTGAAGAGTATTCCGCAGGTTCACGTCTTGTTTGCCATCATCTTCGCCGTGCTTTCCGTCAAGCTGACGGATGCTCCACGGAAGAGCAACAA
>JAADYK010000227.1:0-28537 GCA_023338225.1 Halophytophthora batemanensis
GGGGATCGACCAGTGTGGTGGGAGCAGTCAGTCGACCAGCGCGCAGGGGAGACATGGGTCCCGGCCGCGCAAGATCACGAGTGCTCCACTCGCTCTACGCGGATCAAGGACAAGTCGCGATTCCAGTGCGCAGAGCACTAGACGACAAAGGCCTGCTCGTGCTGCGGGAGACTCAACCGCAGCATCACCAGCGAGAAGGTCTTTTCGTGCTCGCACTGCAGCCTCACGATTGACCGCGACGTGAACGCCGCGCGCAACATCTACCTCAAGAACGAGCACCTGCTCACTCGGGCTCCTGGAGTCCGGGTGCCCGGAGACGCCTACTCCGCGGTGTCAGGTGTGCGTTAGCTTGCTCACACACATCGACCTGGAACAGCAAACGGTATGCCCACTAGGGCCAAGACGGTACTTGGGTATCTCATGGTAACTTAGGGATATATCGAGGCGCTTCTTCCAAGTGCGTTTAGGAAGAGACCCACCCAGCCTTTTTTGTCCAATGGGGGCCCTCCGTACACCTGAGTCTCTCGTCTGCGTGGGATTCTGAGTCTGAGGCGGTTCTTCCCAGGTTGCCCACACGTCAATCTCCTGGAGCTCGGGCACAAGCGCCAAGATGCTGCCGTCCTACAAGAAGCGGTCGGCGCCGCTGCAGTTGCAGCGCTGGAAACGCGCGGGGGTGGTGGTGCTCGGCTGCGTCGTCGCGCTCTTTGTGTGGGTTCAGTACACCATCCTCACCACGACCATCGGCGGCGCCGTGCCTTCGCATTTGGGCGAACTGCGAGGCGCCACGCCGCAGGAGGACGACGGCACGGACAGGCATACGGGCCAACTGCGCGGCGCAGAGCGTCCCAAAACGAGCGAGTCTGTGACTCCTGTCCCTGGTGTTGGCGGTGCGTTCGGTGGTGCGGAGACAGACGAGATGCTGGCCGACGCGGACGCCGAGGTGTTGGACGTGGAAGACCCGAACCAGCAGTTCACGGCCGTGCCGTCCCCGGAGCAGGAGGAGCGGCGGCTGGCGGTTCGCAAGGCCATGAAGTTCGCCTGGGGAAACTACGAGGAGCACGCGTTCGGCGGCGATGAGGTGGACCCGCAGAACGGTCGGAAGCTGGACGACGTGTGGGGCAATATTGCTGTGTCACTGGTGGACGGCATGGACACGCTCTGGATCATGGACCTGAAGGACGAGTTCCAGCGCGCGAGGGACTACGTAGCCGACCACCTCTCCTTTGCACATCTGGGGCGTGACGGCAGCTCTGTGTCCGTGTTTGAGACCATCATCCGCGAGGTGGGGGGGCTGCTCAGCGCCTTTGACCTCTCTGGAGACGCCGTGTTCAAGACCAAGGCCAGAGAACTCATGGACATGCTACTCCCGGCCTTTGACGAGGACGAGGGGGTCTTCTACACGCTCTTCAACCCGTACACGCTCCAGAAGACCTTCGCCTCATGGTCTGGCTATCGGTACGTACAGGACGGACGGACTGGTTCTCTCTTTCTGTGCCTTGCACAGTGCCTCCAACCACTAACTGGACGACGCTCTCTCTCTCTCTCTCTCTCTCTCCTGCTGTATGTATAACGACAGAGCGCATATCGCCGACGTGGGGACGTTGCAGCTAGAGACGCGTTATCTCTCGGACATCACGGGCGACAGCAGGTACGCCGAGATGGGCGAGGCCTTCTACCAGATCGTCAAGCGCGAGGGCTCCTTCAAGAAGACTGGTCTCTTCCCCGTGCATTTCGACTCGACGCGCGGCAAGTTCGACGTGCGCTCCAGCACCATCACGCTGGGTGCGCTGGGAGACTCGTTCTACGAGTATTTATTGAAAGTGTACATTTACAGCGGCAAGCGCGAGGAGGACGAGTATCTGCGCGAACTGTACGACGACGCCGTGCGAGGCATCGAGGAGCAGTTGCTGTACTACTCCATCCCAGACGACCTCTACTTCCTGCAGGAGGTCAAGGTGCCGTCTCTCTCGGCCTCCAAGCGCATGGATCACCTGCTGTGCTTCGTGCCGGGACTCTTGGCGCTGGGCACACTGGCCGAGACGGAGGACCACGCCAAGAACGCCAAGCACCTGGATCTGGCCGAGAAACTCATGGAAACGTGCTATCAGATGTACCATCGCCAGCCCACGGGCCTCTCGCCCGACATTGTGAGCTTCCCCAAGATGAAGGTGACGGACGCCAAGTACCGTTTGCGTCCGGAGACTATCGAGAGCCTCTTCTATCTCTACCGCGTGACCAAGAACCCCAAGTATCGCGAGTTTGGCTGGGAGATCTTCGAGGCGCTGGAGAAGCATGCCAAGGACAAACACGGCTACGCCGCCATCTGGGATGTCAGGGAGCTCCCGCCGCGGAGAGAGAACAAGATGGAGAGCTTCTTCCTGGCCGAGACGCTCAAGTATCACTACTTGCTACAAGCTCCCGAGGAGCTCATCCCGCTCGACAAGTACGTCTTCAACACGGAAGCGCACCCGCTGCGCATCCGCAGGTGAGCACCACGGCAAGTGGCTGCAGTAGCGCGCCTTTCCGACAGAAGAAAGGGATCAATGAAGCTCAAATGTCTAGAAAGAAGGAGGAATGGCGTTGTTGTGTTGAGTCTGCTGGGCCGCTACCACACGACGTCTTTTTGGGTCGTACAACACCTCAAGATCCAGGCGGCTGTCCCCTTCCTTATCAGCTGTGCTGTGTGGCGTCCCGCACGAATGCAAGCCTTGACGGCATTTTCGCTCGTCCTTGACACGCCACTCTACGGAGCCTTCTCGCTTTTCTTGTCCTTGGCGGTCTTGTCCTTGTCCTTGTCCGCGGCGGTGCTCGCCTCCTTCTTCTCGTCCTTCTTGTCCGCGAAGCCCAGCTCCTCCGACTCCTTGTACTTGATCTTGTTGTTCACGAGGTTGTGCAGCGCAATGGTGCAGCGAATCAACGAAGATAAATAGATCACCTGCGCAAGCCAAGCCACCAACAAGCACACAGAAACTGTCAGTGTATGCGCAGGAAAGCATGAGGACTAGAACTCGCATCGCCAGAAGTCCAGCCTGCGCTTGGGTCCCGCTGGCTCGCAACGTACGAAGTGCATGTCGTTCGTCTTCACAAACATGGAGCGCACAAGCGCGTCCACGTTCAGGTTCGGCAGCAGGTTGAAGATCGTCTGCATGTTGTAGATGATCTGGTGGTTGGGCGGGAGACGACCCTCCACCACGTTCTCCAGGTACGTCTTCATCTCTTCTAGTCGCTCCTTGAGCCCGTTGAGCGCCGTCATCTTGTGCTTCACCTGGCCGGCCAGCGAACTCACGCTTGGGTCATTGATGTCACGCAGCAGGTGCTCCACGCCCACTTCCTCGGCCTCGTAGGCGCCCACGGTGGACTTGATGTGCTTGAACACGCGCTTGATAGCCTTGCCGTCCTCCTCCACCTCCTCCACAGACCCGTAGGCGGTGGTGGGCAGTCCCTCCACACTAGGACGCACATCGCATATCACAAGCACGGGGTTGGCGCAGTACCGACGGAAGAGGTCGTCGATGTCCAGGTCGGCCTTGCGGATGCGAGGGCCGGAGCTGTAGAAGCCCACGATGCGCTCCTTGGCGTTGATCTTCTTGAACATGGCGTACATGCTCTCCAGAAAGTCGTGGTCCAGGTACCAGATGCCCGGGTTGCGCAGATCCTCGTCGAAGGGCACGGCGAAGGAGTTCGTGATGTCGCACTTGCCCTGGAAGGTGGAGCCCAGCAGCACGCCCACCACGCGCTTGCTCGTGTCGCGGGCCACGCGGTTGTAGTGGTCCACGATGCTCAGCAGCACCAGCGGGTGCGTCACCACCTCCTCCGGGAGCTTCAGTCGCGACTGCTGCGCGGGGGCCTCGCCGCCCGTGGTCTCCTGCTGCGGCGCCATCTCTCTTCGCTGCTTCCTGCTGCTTCGTCTTGCGGTTCTTCGGCTTTAGGCTTCAGCTTGGATCTTCCCCCCAAGCCTCGGCCCGTGTACCCATTTTGTGGTACGTTGGCTCTCGTGTGTCCACTTGGCCCCGATCACTTCCAAAGCTGCCAGGAGGTCTCAAAGCAAGCCTCACGAGGCGCGGCGTGACGCGGACGCCATCTGCAGGCAACGGGGGGCGCTGGGGACCCGCTTGGCGAGAAGGGGTGGTGCCTGCATTCGCGATGATCGAGGCTCGGGCTGCCGAGTCAAGAGTTGCGTTCGCAAGGCCCGGTGGCGCGGGTTGTGCAAGGCGCACGGTGGCAGGTCCTGCTGCCGGTTCTCTGGCTGTATGAGGCTGTCGTGTCGAATGGATTCTGCAGTCCTCGTGGTGGTGGCCGGCGCTGTGCCGAGCCCGGATGCACCAGTGTGCACGTGTGCAAGGCCACTGCGTCTCAGACTGAACAAAGCGAAATACGCTTTGAGGCGAAAGCAGATCGACGCTGGTAAACGCCAGCGCGAGCGAAGCGGCTGCGGCTGCGGAGAAGCGGAAGTGGTTGTTGTGCGCGGCACTCACGTCGCGGTCGAGCGTCAGACTGGCGTGCGAGCACAAGAAGACCTCTCTGGCGATGCTGCGGTTGGTTCTCCCGCAGCACGAGCATGTCTTCGTCGTGTAGTGCTCTTCCCGCCAGAACCGTGACTTGTTCGTAGTCTGCCTAGACTGAGCCAAGGACTTGCGGCTTTGAGCAACCGGGGTCCACGTATCTCTTGTGCGCTGATCGGCCGATCACTCCCACCACACCGGTCGGTCTTCCCTCGAGAGAAGAGCTTGGGAGATGGATGAGGGATATGTCTCGTGCTCTGTCGTAGACGGCTTGCCATGAGTCCGAGGGTGGAAAATAGACTTCTATCTGTGGGTTAGTGGAACGTGATGTAAAGACTGTGAGGACATCTTGTGGGAACTCGGCATGTGGTCGGCGCCACCTGCGCGCCCGAGCATCATGCGTCCAGCTCGGGGTCCCCGACGGCGCCGTGGTGCGCGTTGTTGCCGCCGTCTTTCACTGCGTGCGCACGCTTCTTCTGTGCAAGGCGGCTCTTGCTGGAGGCCTTGATGGTGTCCCTCGAGAGCACTTCGATGGCCACGTCTTCATCGTCCAGCTCGGGGGTGCCGGGCGGCTCCGTCAACGCTCCGGCAGCAGTACAGCCAGCACTTCCTCCTCCACCGCCGTAAGCTCCACCGTAGCCATAACCGCCAGACATGGTGGGCAGCAGACCCGCCACGGGGACCCCGGCGTTCGCGAGCGGCGGCACTGCGCCCCGGTCGAACCCCAGACGGTCCTTCTTCTCCGAGACGCTGTTCATGTACGGTGGCCGTCGCAGGCGACTCATGCGGTTCGTCACCTTGTCTTCGCCACGCATCGTGCGTCGACGACCCCGCCCGGACGCGTCCGCGATCTGCAAAGCAAAGCAGAGCAAGCGCCACACAGCACAACAAGAGCACGATCAAGTGAGTACACAGTCTCAGACGGAGACGAAGCCGCCTGCTTGTCGGCATCTCTGCAACGGCCCCGTACCAGCGAAAAGTTCATGTCTGGGTCGCTCCGTGCGCCTTCAATCTGAGGATATAAGCAGCCACCCCACACAAGTAGACATACGTGAGCAAGACCACTTGAGAGAAGACAACGACCGTGGCAAGAGACGTACCGCGTCGATCATGAGCGTGGCGCGGTCCTGGCAGATCTGCAGTAGTTGTGTGATGGCCGGTGGGTCCAGCGTCTCGAATTCAGACGTGAGACTGCTCTCGCCCTCGTACCCCACGGGTGGCGGCCAGAGACGCGCGGCTGGGATGGCGTTCTGGTGAGGCGCCGAGCAGCTGGTGATGCCCATGAGCTTCACAATTCGCGCAGCACCAGCGATCACCTCCTTGGAGCTGGTGAGTAGGCTCGTCTGCGTGTACTCGGTGCGCGCGAGTTCCACCTCTGCGGCACGCAGTTTCTGCTCCAGCACGCGCGGGTCCTCCGTGCTTGTGGCGGCCTGCGAGAGCTCCAGCGAGTGCAGCTGCTCCTCCAGTTCGTGCTGGTTGAGCTTGATCTGTTTGAGCCGCGCCTCGTAAAGCTTGGCCTGCTCGTCGAAGCTGGCGTTGAGCTCCTCGCGCCGCATGAACTTCTGCAGGATGAGCTCCATCTTGGAAAATCCCGTGGCCTTCTGGATCTTCTCCACCATGGATTCGCACTGCTGCAGCGCCACCTTGGCAGCCAGCGAGCGCGTCGTAGCGCTGGAGGCTCTTCTCGCCTGGGCGCGCGCCTCTTCCTCCAGTGTTGCCTCGGAGCCTTTCGTGCCGGACGCTCGGACACTCTCAATCATCTCTAGTCGTCGCTGGTAAAGTTTGTCCGTGGCTGCCTGATCGTGTGCCACCTTCTCCCTCGCACGCTCCAGCTTGTCCACAACAGCGCTCAGCAACTGCTTGTTTTTATCCACAGCCCTCCGCAGCGCTGGCAGCTCTACCGTCTGCAGATGCGTCTTCTTGATGCCCAGCGCCTTCTTCTCAGCCTGCAGGTCCTTGACCTTCATCTGCAGCAGTCGCAGCTCCTTCTTGCACGTCTCAAAGTGGGCCGGTGCGCAGGCTGGGAAGAGTTCGCAGCCACGGATGAGTTTGCGGTGCGTCTTCTCCTGTCGGTCGATGAGTTTCACCATGTGCTCCAGTTTGGCTCGTCGGGACGCCATCTCGTCCGCCGCGTGCTTGGCCATATCGCACTCGCGCATCGTCACCTCATAGCGTCTCGCTGTCTCGCGGATCTTGCGCTTCACTTCCTGCAGATGCGTCTGTCTGCGCGTCACCTCCGTTTTGACAGCGTCGTACAGCGTCTGCAGTTTGAGCACCACGCGGTGGTTGTACGCCTGCTTGAGCTCCCACTCGGACTCTGGGTGGTCCTGGAAATGCGCGGGCAAGCCTAAGGCCGCCATAGTCGGCAACTCCTCTGCGCTATCCAGACTGTCCAGTGCCAGCTCCTTTGTAGCCATGAGACTCTCCCTCTTCGCTGCGGTGCTCAGTGCTGCTGCCATGGCCGATGATGTCCTCACCGCCCTTGTGCCACTGACAGCTCCATTCGCATCGAGCGAGAACGCCTCGGCCTTGGTTCCGCTGCCGTCCACGGCGGCTGACCCGTCCGTCAAGAACGTGGTGCTGCGCTTCTCAGGCAGTGTGGGTAAGGAGGCTGACTGCTGTAGCGCCGCTGTCGGAAGCCGCCGCACGGACGAGCCCAGCACGTTCCGAACCGTGGCGTAGGCGCTCTTCTTGCGAAAGAGTTTCTCGGGCGAGATGACATCTAGTGCCTGTGTGATTGGTGGTGGGACGGCCGACGGCATGAGCACACTGGCGTTCTTGATGGCTGCGAGCTGCGACGAGGTCATCTGGCCGCGCGGCCGACGCGTCATGGGGTCGAACATGCTCTTCTTGACGTCCCAGAAGCGAGCGTCAAAGAGTCCGGAGCGTGCCAACGCCTGTGCGGGCGTGTTCGCCGTCGTCTTGGTTGATGACTCCTGTCGTCTTCTCTCTTCGTCGCCACCCTCCCCCTGCCCGCCGCGAGACGAGCCTAGAGGCGCCAGTGCGTCGCTGGAGATGGAGCGCGAGAGTGAGGACGACAACGTCATGGAGTTGTTCCCTCCGTCGCCACCGCCAGTTCCATTGGCCTTTTCGAGGATCGGGTTGGCCACTACAGGGTCCCGCACCACGATCTCTCGACCGAGTGCAAGCCACGGGAACTGGATCCAGACCCAGCGCTGGTAGAAGAAGAAGGCGTTGTTGGCCATCTCCTTGTCTTTCGCAGAGGTGTTGGGGCCACCTGGGGCCGACGGGTTGGCTGGCGGTGGGAAGTTGTCCAGCGCCGCGAGTAGCGCCGAGGTGGTCGTGACTGAGGCGCTGCCCATGCTTGATATGTCCCTGGGTCGTGGTGACGCGAGTGACGTACCAACGGACGGCGATGGCACTGAGGGGGGCCCAGATGTGGACGAGGAACTGCTGCCGGGGCCCCCAACCGTCTGCACGTGTGGTAGCTCCTCCACGAAGAGGAAGCCATCCTGGTACAGCCTTTTGAGGTCAAAAGGCGCATGCACGAACCTGGGCAGTGCACCCTGGTACGAGAGACAAAACTCGTGCATGAAACGCGTAATGAGCTGTACGATGGCCGTGAAGCTCTTGGTGGGAGGTCGTGCAGTGCGATACCACTCATCCAGACTCTTCCCGTACTCCTTAACCACGTCGAAAGGCAGTACGTACACTGGAGGGTCTGTGGGGGAGACCGCAGCACCGTAGTTGAGCAGTGGACCGTCCGTGAGCACCTTCCAGTAGCCAAAGAGCTCCGTCTTGTAGTTGGCCGTGTAGAGCAATTGAAACATGGGCAAATTCACGAGCACCTGTCGTAGCGCGTCCCATTGATAGCAGCGTTTGAGGTGCCACGGTAGCTCCTCGACGCGACGAAAGGTGGTCGGGTGGATGCGGAAGAAGCGGATTAGCCACTGATGGTAGTGCTGCTCGGCGCGCTCGCTGCCAATGTAGCGCCACCAGATGACGTCGCGCAGTATGTCCTTGCACAATGGTAGCACCACAACCTCCTGAACGAAGAGAATGCCCAGTGTCCGCAGAGCACGCAGCAGCGCCTGCCACTCGTCCTCGGAGAAGCCGGTGAGTCGCTCCTGCGTCAAACTCTTCTTGCTGGCCGGTCGTCCAAAGGCCGAAACCTCGTCCTCTGGGCTCGCAGACTCGTGCATCTGGTTCGTGCCACGGGCCTCGGTGACTACGGCGTTGAGGATAAAGCGCAGCTCGTTCAATAGCAGGCCGTGGCGACTTACGTACAGCAAACTGAGTGCGACCCAGCAACTCCCTGAGCGGCGCCACACTCCGTCCTCCCAGGAGGTAGTCGGGCGTCTCGGCTTTACTGCTGCGACTGGTTCGTGGCTCCGTGGGGAAGCGCTTGAGTTTGTTGTGCGCTGCCGTGGTGCGCGCTCTCGCCGTCTCACTGTCCTCTCCACCCATACCTGAGGCCAGTAACAGTGAGTCGACGGACGCGAGCATTACTCCATTGCCATCCACTACAGATCCTTGGCCCCGGACGTTTTCCCCACGCGTGGTGCTCACAAAGATCTCCTTGGTCTCATGGACACTGTTGACGCGCTGTACTTGCGTGGAGCTGCCAACAGCGCTGCCTGTCTCGTCATCACGTGGGCGGTAGTCGATGACAGGGCCCACACTGCTGTCTCTCGCCGCAGCTTCCATGGCAGCCCGCGCCATATCGACACGCTGGCGGCTGTCTTCGCGGACCAAGGAGGCTCTACGTCCAGTGACCAGTGGCCGCTGGGGCTCATTCGTGACCGAGTTCTTGCGCCTTACAGCCGACCCAGCGATGGAGGCTTCTCCACTGACCTGGTCGTCATTCTCCTCCCTGTTCTCCAGGAGAAACTGCATGGCGTCATTTGTAGAGACCTCGTCGGGCGTGTGGCCCATTTCCATACTGCGCAGCACGGCCTCGAGCAGTTGACCCACACTATCGGCGCTGAGCCAGCTCTCAAAGATCGCGTGCACATTGAAGCCCTCCTTGACGGCCCAAAGCAGGCTGGCGAGAAAGTTCTTGAGGAACTGCGGGCTGGCGCTCATGGGCACGCTTACGATAGCCTTCTGTTGGATCTCGAAGAGCTGCAGACCTGGAGCGGCCTTTTGTTGCTCGCCGGTGCCGACGCCACGGTGCTTGTGGAGGAACTTCTTCACGATACGCCAGCGCTCGTCCTCGTTCAGCGGCAACACATTCAGGAGCTTCCAGTTGCGCCGACCGGCCTCCACTTTGATGCGCTCAATCATTTGCGTGCTCAGGGTGGTCTTTTCGTAGTAGTCGCCACCATGAGCGCCGTGGTGACCCGCACCTTTGTCAATGCGCGGTAGACTTTGCGATGCCCCAGTAGCAACGGCAGCGGCGCCCAGTCCTTGAGAGAGTTTCGTTGTGGGGTAATTGACGGTGCCCGAGAAGATGATACGCACGTTAGGCGGGAAGGCGAGCGGCACCCATTTGAGAATGCTCTCACCGTCCGTCGTGTGCAGACGTTGCAGGCCGTCGACCACGAGGATGACGCGGCCTTTCTTGGAGGCAGCCTCCAGGAAACGCGGGAACTGCCAGCTCAGTCGCTCCTCCACGTCCGGAATGTCTTTCGAGAGCTCGAAGTACTCCTTGATCTCGCGCAAGATGCGTTCCAGGAGGTTGGACACGGAGCAGGACTGGCGCGAGCAGCCCACAACGTGCGAGAAAATGAACTCTGGGTAGGACGACTGCCAGTTCTGGAACATCTTCTTGCGGCGCACGAGCCAGTTGGCCAGGAAAGCGCTCTTGCCCATGCCGCTCTCGCCCAGCAGGATCACTGGGCCCTTCGGTGTGTGCATAGCGTCCACGTCGCAGAACTCGTCCAGCTCGCGCGTCAGCCGCGGGTTTTCGTGATACACAAAGTCACCCGTTTTGAGTCGTAGCCGCATGAAGCCGTGGTGGAAGGCGCTCTCCAGGTACGATACCGAGTCCCAGCACTCACCGTTAGCCATGGACGGCACTGGAGCTGTACCCATGCCTGGGGCATCTCCACTGCCATTCTTCTTGCGCTCCATGGTCACCACAGCCGCTTCAACTCTTTACTCGCTACCTCTGCGTCTCTCAGTGCACGCTAAAATGCAAGCCAATGTAGGGAGATGGACTTGAACTGCACGCGCTGCGGTCAGTTGGTGTTGGCTGCTCGTTACATTTGTGCGGGCCCTGCATCCCGGAATCTCCGAAACGGATCGCAAGGGGTCAGTTCTTCAAACGACCACCCTACTCAAAGAGAAAGCATCCAGCAAGTGGGGAAGCGAGCTCTACGTGTCCAGCACAAGTGGAGGAAGACAAGATCTTGGACCAAAGAAGAGCTTAAACTCTAACACCATCGGTTGTGCTGTCTTACCTACAGTCTAGACGCCTTGCATCGGCGGCCGTCACTTCGAGGGTTTCCTCTACGTATCCGAATAGCGCGACACCGTCATGCTGGGCCCTTCCGGTTGAGGCCCTGCCGTGGTGCGCTGGACGCGGTGTACTCACATTGCGAGTTGGTGGCCTTGGACGATCCGAATCTGTCGCCTAAGGGTTCACGCGTTGTTTCGTGTGGCTTGATCCCAGTGTCGTCACTGAGAGATAGTGGCGTAGCATTGTCTGTCGAATGGGGCTTGAAGCTCACATGACGGCGTACGAGTGCCCGTCCTCCGAGACGATGGCCACGCCTGGGCCCCCCTCGTGCACGATCTCGCGCGGGTCCTCGGCGGTGGACGCACCTGCGGCCGTTAGCGTCATCTTGGTGGAACCGGAGGAGCAGCGCAGACTGAGTTCCTGGCAGGGGCGGAAGCCGCTGCAGAGGTCGGCCACGCGGTGGTTGCCGTGCAGTCGCGCAAGTGCCACGACGCCCAGACCGCGCACTGTGCGCAGGCGAATATTGCCGCCGTAGCGCAACAGGAGCTCGCACATGGCGTAGTCGCCACACTGTGCCGCGAGGTGGAGCGGCGTCTTGCCGTTGAACGAGTTGGGTGTGTTCACGAAGGCGTCGTGCTCGAGCAGCAACTTGAGAGCTGGCAGGTTCTGGCAGGCCACAGCCACGTGCACAGCCGACACGTTATCATGATTGCGCAGGTTCACGTTGGCACCGCACACCAGCAGCAGTTCCACGATTTCCAAATCCCCGAGCTGCACAGCCGAGAGTAGTGGCGTGACGCCCTTAGGATCGACAGCGTTGGGATCGGCACCGTAGGCCAGCAGCATCTCAGCGATGCCGCGGTGGCGGCCACGACAGGCGGCGTGCAGACTGGAGAGGCCACCTTCCATCACAGCGTTGGGGTTCGTGCCTCGGAAGAGAATGGACTCCACGGCGTACGAATGGCCGATCTGGCTGGCCACGTACAGCGCCAGCTCCCATTGCTTCGTCTCGTCCCAGTCGCTCACATCCGCCCGCGAGTCCAGCAGCAGGTGTTCGCGGAACTCCTCCAAAAAGCCGCGGATGGTGCTCACCTTGGCGGTGCGGATCTGCAGCTTGGGCAGTCCAGGGCGCAGTGACGTTGTCTGGTCCTTAGAGGTGGTAGCATAAACTCTCTGGAAGGAGCGAGTGACTGGGCTGCGTGTGAGGTAGGCCGTCTGACGCCGGGCGGTGGTACTGTTCCAGGACGCGCAAGGAGACATACCGGAGTTACTGGCCGTGGACTCGCCGATCTCATCGTCCTCGTTGCCGGCCTCCTCAGGCCACGTCGAGAGGGGCTCACCCTGCGAGGCGGAGAGCGGGCTGTTGTGGCAACTGGCGTCTGCACCGTCCTGACGGAGGTAGAACTCGGCACTATAGCCGGTGGTCAGTTCCTCTGGCAACTGGACGGTGTCCGTGGACGAGTCGCCGTTGGTGCTGCGACTCCTGCTGCTCCAACTGGCGCCACTACCACTGCTGTTGCTGCTCCAACTGCTGCTGCTGTGAAGACTCCTGTTGCTGCTGCTGTTAGCACTCTGCCGCGCATAGTCCCGAGGCTCACGAGAGTCGGCTTTCCACGCGGGCGTCTGCAGCTGGAGTCTCGGCACGGAACCGGTGCGCAGCTCCTGGTTGAAGCCGAGGAACGCGGCCAGCACCGTGAGAACACGACAGTTCTCTGTGGCATCAACACTCTGGAGGAAGGCCCGAGGAAAGGTGTCAAAGAGACCCCGAACAGTCGCGATGAAAAGCTCGAGCCCGCGTCGTCTGTCCTCGAGTGCCTCTGGGGTGCTGCGCTTCATCACAAGCTTGGATGGGAACGGATAGCTCTTGAGGAAGTGGTGGAAGCTTTGGAACGGACAGCACGAGCCGCTGCATCGGCACGACGATGACGATAACGACGACGACAGCAACGACTCAGCCGCCGACGCCGACCGACTGAGCGTCGCAGAGGAAGATGTGGAGCGGCTCTGTGGGTTCTCGGCCTGCGTGGGCGACGAGCTACGGCGTCGACGGCGGGATGAGATGCCCCAGGAGCCACCACGCGGACGCTGGGTGGACGCCGGATCCGCTTCGCTGCTGACAGCACGCCCCAGCGACGTCGGCTTCGTGGCACGCAGCAGATCTTTCCAGAGGTGGCGGAACTGCGAGTAAGAGCGCACAGCCGTGACGTGGGCCACCGCCATGTCCTGCGGGAGACGATTGCTCGAGTGTCGGCTGTTCTCGTCGTCCAGGGCCGCAAATTCCAGGAACTGGGAGCTGGTGCTGGTGGTGCTGGACCAGTTGCGCGCCAGGTCCTCCGGCCGCACCGCGCGCTGTCGGAGCTGCAGCGCAAACACGTGCTTGCCAGCACAGGCCTGCAAGAAGGGCACGGCTACCTCGTGCGTCTGCAGCCAGCTCATGGAGACCTTGGGGTTGCTGCGGCTGGTTGTTGGATCTGGTGAGCGGAACTTTTAAGTTGTGAGCTTTGTCGACGGGCTCAGCAGACGCTGAGAGGGACGCGAAGGGCGGGTGGAGGAACTGCAGATTCGCTCCTGCTGCTGCTGTCGAGGTCGAAGCGATGGTCACCGCCTGTCTGGACACAGTCCTGCGCCGCGTTCGCGTTCGCTTTCGCGCGTGCTTCCAACGGCCCCTGGACACGCAGGTGTCCGAGGAGTGCCATGCTGTCGTGCACGCGCCCGTTTCCTGCGTATTCGACGTTTCCGGCTTCTTGTTTGACCGACGACGCGGAAAAGCTTCTGCGGAATTCGCGACGCACCCGCTTCAACCTGCACGGCCAATTAGACTGGAGATCCGCGCCCGCTCGCGGCTCCGAACAACCGCAGGAAACCGCCCAGAAGCATGAGCAAAGTCTGACATGCCATTCGCGACCATTACTATACCCTCTCGGACTTGCCTTATCCTCCCACTACTGAAGCTGCAAGTGCGCCAACTCGACCCGCCTTGAGACCAATGTCCCAGCGGCTTGCGTCACCGTGCCTGCGACTGGTAACCTTCACCGCCTCGTGCGCTGCCGAAGTTGAAATGGCGAGCGCGAGCGCTCGAGGCTGTCTCCTGGTGGGCCTTGGCGTTCCGTTGCGCCTGCTGGTAGGCCTTCTCGGCGGCCACACGCATGGCGGCGAAGCGCGCCATGACTGCCCCTCGCGAGTCTGCCGGCGTGGACTGCTGCGGGGACAGGTCTGCCATCTTCAACTTCCTGTTGCTGGGCGGACTGCTGCCTAGGTCCGACGCGATGAGCTTCTCTGTGATCCGCGCCACCACCTCATCCCGCGAGTTGCCCACCGTTGTGCGGGGCATACATCGCGACGTGGGGGAACTCCACCCGCTCTTCATGGGTGGGATGTCGTCAATCCGGCCATACTTTTCCGTGATCCGCGCCACCACCTCGTCCCGAGAATTCCCAATAGGCGAGTTGGGCATGGGGAAGCCCACAGAGTAGTTGTCGCTGTCTCTCTCACTGGACCTGCTGCTGCTGGTGCTGGGTGTGCTGTCTGTGCGGAAGGCGCGCTCCTCCATCACATACACGTCATCATCCTCGAACGACGGCCCCGAGGACTTGAGTGGCATCTGATACTCTAAATAGCTGCTGGGCGCCAGGTGCGTGGGCATGCTGTAGCTGGACTGGAGCGGTGCACGCGTGTGTCGTGGAGCCTCCACCGCCAGCGGAGCCTCTGCAAGCATGGGAATGTGCTCATCCAGCACGGCGTCCACGTCCAAGTCTGCGTCCACATCCACATCCAGTTCGGACTCCTGGAAGCGACTCGTGGTTCGAGCCCGTCGAGACTCGTCCTCTCCCGAGTTCCAGATGGCCATGGCCGCCTTGTCTTGGGTCTGAAAATCGAAACGCTCCGCTGGCTTCGCGACGTTCCTCACGTCCACTTCACTCTCGCGGTCGAAGTAGGCCGCCGGTGCACTCATCTGTTGTCTGTAGGTCTGGCGACTTATGGGTTCACTGCGCGGTCGCTGTCGACAGTTGGGCA
Source organism: Halophytophthora batemanensis (assembly GCA_023338225.1). Lineage (NCBI taxonomy): Eukaryota > Oomycota > Peronosporomycetes > Peronosporales > Peronosporaceae > Halophytophthora > Halophytophthora batemanensis. The sequence goes on from JAADYK010000227.1 coordinate 14,881, forward strand.
GCGCCTCTGGTGAGTAGTACGGCAGTGCGGAGGCAGAGGTGGCTGTCCCAGGCGTTAGTGGCGTCTGACCGTGCGCGTAGCCGTCGTCTCCATTCACTAGGAGCTCCTGACGCGCAACCTCCAGCGCGTCCGTCCGGGCAGCGTGCGTGAGGCAACTCGTGCAGAAGCGCACGCTGCGTTGCACGAAGGTCTTGCGCTTGTGGCCGGGCAGCGTGAGCTTCTTCTTGACGAAGCAGTCGGAGCACACGGCTGTGTAGCAGAGCTCGCAGTTGCTGGTGACGCTAAAGAGCCCCACAGGTTTGGCGCATATCGGGCAACGGCGTGCACCCGCTGGTGATACCAACGCATCGGCGCTGGGTGCGCTCGGGCGACAGCGCAGCAGCCAGGCCAGCTTCTTGGAGCGTGCACAGACCACTGCCCGACTGCAAGACATGAAGTCCAGAGAGGCCGAGTGGGTGGCCACGCCTTCGGACACGGAGCCACGCGGGTCTAGATTGGCCTTCATGTACACCTGGACGGTGTCGGGCTGACCGGGCGCCTCAGCGAAGAGTGAGCACGAAGACAGCTGGGCGCGCACAACCTTGCTGTCGTCGAGTGGGCCGTAGCCCAGCACGTTGATGGAATGCATAAGGTGATAGCCCACGCGCTCGACGCGTCCACCGCGACCCTCGCGCGTGATAATACCGCAGGTCTCGAGGAAGACCAGGTCACGTGGCCTCACCCCTGCGGGTGTGGTCTTGACCACCCACTTGACGCCCACGAAGCGAAACGGGTGCTTCTCGGATGGCCCGCGCAGTTGGCACAGCGTCTCGGCGTCCACGAGCGTGTCCTGTGTGTAAGTCGTCTTGAGCAGCATGCTCACAGCGTCCACTGTGTGCACGCCGTACATGACGTCGTGCAGCGAGCCGTGGATGGAGCCCACCTGCAGCATGGTCGGCAGCTTCCAGTGAGTCGTCCCGGGGGACGTGGGTGACCGTCGTGTCTGGCGCGAGCTCGAGCCTATCTGCTTGTACATGGTGAGCTGCTCGCGTGAGCGCACAGGCTTCCAATCGCGACGCGAGACCTGGCTGTTGGCCTGGCGGTGTGCGTCAAAGTCCGCCAGCGCCTCGCGCACGAGTTGGTGGCCGAGCTTCTCGAGCTTGACGCGCTCCTTGTCCGCCATGGCCAGCGGCGGGAACGGCGCGCGCGGCAGCGGGAACTTGTACGCCATGGGGCTTGCCGGGCGTGTGGACTTTGATGTTGTGGCGGGCCTCGATGGAGTGGAGTGGAGCGGAGGGGGCAGAGGGCCAGAGGCGCAGGGCAACCCATCAGCTGGCAGAGTGAACTGCAGGAAGACAGCAGGCCAGACGCGTGGACACGTGACGCGAAAGGGCCCCAGAAGATGCGCCTTCCCGGCCGATGACAGCCCCGGGGATCGGTCACTGGCGCTTCCTTGCAGAGCCGCCACCCGGCAGAGCTCTCTGCGCAGGATGGCGGCGCTGCTCCGACTCGGTCTCCGGCTCGGTGTGCGCGCAGTGCTACTCTAGTCGCTGCCAAGCGCCAGCTGGTGAGTGCGGATGGTCACTCTGCTCGTAGAGGATTGTCAGCACTCCAGCCACGCCTCTGCAGGTCGAGCCGCCGCCCTGACTCCCGCGTCCCTAGCTCGTCTCGCCTCGGGGCCGCAGCGCGCGGGCCGGACAGCTCCCAACCGCGTTTGCTCTCGCGCGCTGCTCGGCTCGTGGGCTGCACTGCCCGTGGCCTCTTAGCCCGACCCAAGCTGCCTCGCGTGCTCGCTCGCAGCGACACTGCTGGCGATCACGCCCGGTGGGTCGTCAAGTGTTTGCTTGGTGTTTACCAGTGACACATGGCGTCGGGTGCCCCTTCTAGACCAACGACACCACGCTCCCAAGACCCAGAGGGGGGTAGTCATGGGCACTGACTTCTGCAACCGACTGCATGCATGTTGACGCTTCAAGCAAATCTCGCTCGTCGGAGACTTTGAGGCGCGCGAAACCCGCAGCAAAGCCACCCCCGCCCGACTCGGCCATGGCGCACGCGGGCCACTGGCCACGGTGATGACAAATTGCCCTTCACATTTGGCGCTGCAACGGAAGAGGCCCCAAGACCCTCCTGCTATGCTTTATTTCGTATCGCCGCGTTGCTGTGTCGCTGCCCGCAGCACCCTCTCCGACCTTTACCAGCGCTACTCTGCAATGCTGTGCTTGGCCGCCAAAACCTCTACTTTCGGTGCTTCCAGTGCTAGTGCTTTCAGTGCCCCCCGTGCGCCCAAGGACGCATGCACTGTCGCCACGCTTCACGTGGCGCCTCCGTCACGCCAGACTCCTGCCATCGCAACGCTCGGGGGCGTATCTGTCCCAGAGGAACGAGTCGAAGCGGCCCAAACTCTGGTGGTACGCCTGCGAACTAGGCGGCGTGGCGTCCAGAGGCGGCGTCTCGGGTGCGCTCCGGCCGACTGGCGACGCGGCCGTAGAGCGTCTCAGCTGCTGCCTCGCTGCTACGCCCTGCTCCAACGCCAGCATGTCAGTGGCGTCGAGCGTGCTTCCACTCAATCGACGCTGCTTTCGCTTCTGCAGCCACTTGTAGACACCCGTGACTGCCACGTAGAGCACGCGCGCAAAGAGGCAGAGCAGCACCAGCGCGTTCGCACAAATGATAATCTGCGCCACCAGGTCACGCACTCGCTGCGGCAGCAGGTCGGGCGAGACTAGCACGAGCGAGAGCACCAGCGCCAGTACGCGGAAGTACGCGGCTGCTAGCCCTACGTAGTAGAAGACCGGCAGCAGGAAGGGCCGCCGAACCACGAGCGCCAGCATGAAGACCACGTTAAAGCCCACGAGCAGCGCAATCTGCAGCATTGGGTCGCGTACGATGCCCACGACGGCCCCCGACGCCACGTCCAGCACCAGTTTGGCCAAGAAGAAGTAGCGGTTCTCCTTATTGAAGTCCTGGTAGAGCGCGCCGTAGCGGTTGTGGAAGCGTTTGAGCGTGTGCTCCTCCGTGCCATGGTCCTCCAGCTCATGCTTGTAGGTCGACAGCACGTAGACGCCGAAGCCCGCGATGCCAATACACGACACAATGAGCACGATGATGGCCAGGATGAGGCCGCCGATGGCACGGTCCTCGCCGATGGAGTACGAGATCTGGAAGCAGGACGTCATGGCCAGCACGTACTGCAACAGAAGAAGCAGCTGGATGCCCACGAAGACCACGCGGTTGTCAAGCATCTCGGCCACACGACTGCCTTCCTTCGTACACATTCGGAGGAGCAGACGTGCAAGCACGTAGAGCACCACCACGGCCCCGCTCACAGCCAGAACCGCTGCAGTACGAGCGTCATGACCAAAGAAAAAGAATCGTAGCACTTAGTCCTCACTGTCGCCGCCCATTTCTCCTTTGATGCTCCCAACAAAGACACTCGAGCAGCAGACGTACCGATCATCGTGTAGTAAAAGAGATAGTCCGGGTCCACACCCAGCATCTTGGCATAGCGGTCCACGCCCCCCACGCTCTCCTGGCCGCTTGCCAACGCGCGCTGTCGTGTCCGAAGCCGAGAGCCCATGGTTTCCACTGCGTCCCCTGCGCTGGCAGCCCCAATGTCATCCGGGAAGAAGACCTGCAGGTTTGTCCAGGCGAACTTGGTGCAAAAGTGGAGGAAGAAGGCAGGCGCACCCTCCAGGTTGAGTGCTCCCAGCAGCGTCGCGAATTGGCCCAGCGCCACCATCTGCAGCAACTCGAAGACGCCGCCCTTGACTACAGGAGAAGAGCTCGCAGCCGATAGAAGGCTGGTCAAGAGTGCTCCCACACCTGAGACGGCGACGCCACTGGCCGTCACGACCGAGAGCAATTGGCCGGCGTGGTTCATGACGTTCAGCTGGAAGGTGGTCGCATCTGTGCTGAGACCCGAGACAGGGAACTGGGTGTTCACACCCAGGCAGTCGCCGCAGGAGAACCCCGAGGCGTCCAGGTCGTCCAGTCCATCAGCGCTTCCAACCGCTTGAGCTGCTGCCTCAGCTGCCGCCTTTGTCGCTGCCACGGCCTCGTCGTAGTGCTCTTCGCCCCAGGGTTTCACGTAGAGTTCGTAGGAGAGATAGCCGCCCAGAATGATGGCAAGCAGACACGCGACGACCGCGAGCTGAGCTATCAGAGCGCACACGCAGCACCTGGCACAGCCCACGAGGCAGTTCATCTTCTCTACGGTGTCTTCTTCGCAATGAGGACACGAGCGCAATTGATGCCGTGTCCGTTGCAAGGCGCCAAGGTGTTGGTTATCTCACCCCAGAGACGCGAAACCACCGCCGTCCGTCGCTGCTGGGCCACTCCAAGGCGTGTCAACCTCCAACCGTCCAGGGTCGAATGCCAGACACGGGACAGCATACACGACTTGTTCGCTTCGTTCGCGAGTGTATTGAGATGAATAGTTTGTAGCTGCGGGGATGCAGGGCGACCTTCATTGGTACAGGGTCCTACTTCTAGTATACCAGTCGGTGGCCGGAGAGCGCGCGAGGCGAGGCCATCCCAGACCACAAGCCAGGATGGTGCACCACGTCGGCCACCATGCAGTCTGCGTTTGTGGGCTTCAGCGGGGCTTGCATCCAGCCCCGCACCGTTCCTGGGTCCTCGCCACGCCGACCCGGATTGCTCTGGTGGTGCCTTCTCGTCCTGACTCGCCTCGCTGCTGTCGTCTGGTGCTGGGCTGCAGAGTCCCAAGCGTGTCATATCGTATTGTGTGTGTAAGTGTGTGTGGATCGCTCACAGCGGTCATCCGGTAGCCAATCTAGGATTGGTAGAGGATGCCCACGTTCTTAAAGTCGCGCTTCTTGAGCGACTTCTTGACCAGCGGCAGCGCCTCCAAGATGGCTCCAAAGTCGGGTCGCCGGGCCGGGTCGTGGTGCCAGCAGTGCTCGATGAGCTCTCCGATTTTGACAGGCGTCTGCCGTGGTAGTGCCGGTCGCATCTGCTGGCGTGCCACGGCAAAGGCGGCTTGAATGGGCGTGAGGCCGCGGAAGGGCTGGTCCTTAGCGATGAGCTCCCACAGCACGACGCCAAAGCTGTACACGTCGGCCTTGGTCGAGTACGGTTCGTGGCGAATCACCTCGGGCGCCATCCAGCGGTAGGTGCCCGTTTCCGCCGTCAGGTCCGACGAGTTGCCAATCTCCAGTACACAGCTCAGTCCAAAGTCTGAGATCTTGGCCGTACCGTGCGAGTCGATCAGCACGTTGCCTGACTTGAGGTCGCGGTGCATAATGGAGCACAAATGCAGATAGTTCATGCCCATGGCCATCTCTGTAGCCAGTCGGAAAAAGTCCACGGGGCCTCGACGCTTGTCGCGGATGAGATCTGTGAGCGTACCGTTCTCCATGAACTCAAAGACGAGGCAGTAGCGCGGAGGGTTGATCGCTGCGCCCAGGAAGAGCACGATGTTCGGGTGGCGCAGCTTGCTCACCACAGCCACCTCGCGGTGGAACTCGTTCAACAGCTCCTCGCCCAAACCCTCGCTATTGAGCGACGAGTCCACGACCTTGGCGGCCACGTGCGTGCCTCGCCACCAAGCAGAGTACGTACTGCCAGAGCGCCCCGAACCCACAGGCTTGTCCAGCTTCATCTCGCTCAGATCCAGCTTCCATTCAGCCTTGATCTCGTTCTTGTCCACCATCTGCAGCACGCCCAGCTTCTCGGCCAGACTCATGTTCTTGCCCGAGTCCATCGAGTCGTTACTGCCGCCGCTGCTCAATCCATTCTCGTCGACGCTCAGTCGCCGCAGGTTGAGCTCGATCTGCGTGCGCAGATCCTGCTGCCGCTCCTCGCTCACGAAGCTGCCGCGGACCACGAAGCGATCCAGTAAGATGCCGTCCAGTGTCGTCATCACGTCCGCGTCCAGGATATTGCCCTTGAGAGTCGTCAGCGCGCGTGTGATGGCGTCCAGCATGTTGTCGCGGTCCAGCGACACCACCACCACTTCGCAAACGTTCGGCACGATCCTGCAGTAGTAGCAATGCATCCAAATACAGTCGGAAGTTAGTCCACTGCCCCTTTCAGTCCTCCAACAACAGCAACAGCACCCAGATCAAGCAGGCAAACGTACTCTCCATTGTCGTCCTTCTTGAGCTGCGCCGTGACGGCGATAGCGGTCGGGTCGCGCTGGTTCTGCGCTAGCAGCCGCATGTGTTGCGGCACGTCGTCCGGGTTCACCGAGAGCGCGTAACGCGCCGGCAGGCGACGGAAGTGCGCCTGCACTGAGGCAAAGACGGGTTCGTACAGGTGGTTGAGCACCTTCCGCTGACCGTAGGAGCCCGAAGCCGACACATATACGTCGCCCACCATGTGCTTGACCACTGCACGACACATATCGTTCACCACTGAGTCCTTGAGGCCGCGCTGCACGCCCACAGCCGACGGCTTGGGTGCTACGGGGAAGTAGCCCTTCTTCTCCAGATCTGCCAGCGCCTGATAGCTCTGCGCCTTCTTCATGCCGTGCGACTGCGGCTGGTTGGCCGCTTCATAGGACCCCACCAGCATCTTGGCCGGAGGTGGGGCTTCGGGCGAGCCTGCGCGCAGCTTCTGCGACAGCAGACGTGCATCCTCGTGGTCGTCCGCGCGGCCCAGCGGGCCCGCGTTGGCGTGCAGCGCCACGTTCTCCATCTTCTCGGCGATGCGCGGCAGTGAGGACGGCAGCATACGATCAGGCGGCGAGCGGCCGAAGGAGCCGTAGGGTGAGCGATTGCCCGCAGCCGTGAGGCCTCCGGGGCTGCCCACGGTGAGGCCGCCAGAACTCAGAGCAGGGCCGGAGCTCATGGGGGTGTAAGCGCTGGCGTCCAGACCGGAGCTGAGGCTCTGGCTGTGCGAGAGATAAGTGGGCGGGTCGGCCACGCCCACGTGTGAGCCCGTGCGCCACTCGCGATAGAGCAGGCGCGCGTCTGAGAGCGAGTTGACGGGCGGAGACGCGGCCACCTCTGCGGCCAGGTCGTCCGTGCTGTTCTTGCGTCCGAGGGGCCGCGGGGGGATGTTGAGCGAGTCGGAGGGCGCGTCGGCGGCCGAGAAGCTCGTGAGACTCGTGCGAGAGCCCCAGGACGACGACAAGAGTGACTGCGAGGGAGGTGGCGGCGCCAGCGGGTGCGTCTGTGGCTCGGCCATTGGAGGAATGGGAAGGAACGACTGGGCGCGGGGGAGCGAGTCTTTGTCCGGCGGAAGGCCTACGGCTGGGGCTGGACGGGGCTCTTTGCGTGTGTGCGAGCGTGCGCGTGCCGCCGCAGTTGCTCCAGGCTCAGCGTCTCGGGGTCTGCCGCGCTTGCACTCGCCCAGTTCTTGGTGGTGGTTGCCCCGGCGTCTGCTCGTTCGCAGGGAGAGTTATATTACCGCGTGCCGTTGACCTCTCTGTTGCGCGATACAGGGGCCCTGTGAAGTCATGTAACTTACGGCTCGGACGGCTCGGCGAGGGAAAGTTTCAGGCCGCTGGAACGCCCCGAGCCCTATATGCGGCAGGGAAGGGGCGCGAAATAGGCTGCTTTTGACCAATGGCGCGCCGACAAAGTGTGATAACGCGCCTCGCGGTGACAGCATTGGCTGAAAACGGCCCTTGAGCTTGCGCTTGAACTTGGCGGCAAGCAGATCCCCGAAGGCGGACATTGCAGGCTGCTGCAACTTGCAGCTGATGTTCCGGGGCGGAGACCGCTGTGCGTGACCCGAGAACTAGATTCGCCACCACGGCTTCGAACCCAGAGGTATCACCCAGCACGGAGGTAGCAACGGGGGTGCCAACAGCAGCAGCATTCCAGTAGCACTGGCGTTCTGTATGCTCATGCATCTCCGCCCTCGGGCGTGCGTGCAATCAAAGATACTCCCGCCTGCGTCGTTGAGCCGGTTTGGGCTTACTCGCCCGCCCGCATCGTGGCGAATCTGACCTCCAGTCGCAGGAGGTCGTGTCGCAGTCGGCGCTGACGTCGGCCACCCTCGTCTGGCGTGCTGCTCTCCAAGAGCCTACCGGTAACGCACGTCGCCCGCACGCGGACTTCTCGCGAGCGGCATTCGCGCCTCGCGGCGTAACAGCGAGCAGCAGCGAGCCGGCGTAGGTGGAAGGAGACCAGTCAGTTGCTGCTGCGCCCGGGAGGACCTTGGCGCTGCCCTGGCCTGGCGGCGGAGTATGGGCTCTCCAGGTCGAGCACGGCGGCGCGGTGGCGCATGGAGCATTCACATGTGACAGGAAGATTCTGGCTCGCACTGAGACAGATGGCGCGTGTAGGGTTGAAGCCAGACCGACTACGGTACGCAACGACTGGCGGAGGGGCCTGCCCAAGGACCGGAACGAAGAGGCAGGTTGTGGACGAATCCAGACACTGCGGGTTCGGCCAGCCCAGCAGGCTGCGTACTGCAACTTGCCTGCGGAGCCTCGTCACTGCATTCCGTGCGTGCTCGGCGTTCTTATCCTGGTTGGCGCGCTTCAGCAGTCCCTCGACTCCCCCCCCCCACTATGCGCGCGTCATTGGAGCCGCGCGATACTTGTGTCAGCGGGATCGACAGAGATTGCAAGCGGGATGTGCGCGCACCGCCATCACTTTGTGACGCCAGGATTGGCCATGACATTGCCATGATGACAACCCAATTGCGGATGCAACGCGCTCCATTCTGTCATGGATCCCGACTACTCAAGATCACGACTCCTCCGCTCGCTCTAGGCGGGTCTAGGATAAGTCACGGTTCCGATGGGAAGAGCTCTATACGATGAAGACATGCTCGTGCTGTGGGAGACTCAACCGCAGCACCACCAGTGAGAGCGTCTTCTCGTGCTCGCACTGCAGCCTGACGCTCGGCCCCGACGTGAGCGCCGCGTGCAACATCTACCTGAAGAACGAGCACCTGCTCGCTCGGGCTCCTGGAGTCCGGGTGCCCGGAGACGCCTGCTCCGCGGTTGTTCGTTGCGCGTGGGTTTGCTCGCACACATCGACCCGAAACAGAAAACGGCATGCCTTCTTGGGCCAGGAGGGTACTTGGGAATCCAATGATAACTTCGGGATACGTCGAGGCGCATCCTATTTCCGTGGTATTCGCTTTACAGTTGGACAGCCAAGATCGCATTGGAACTGTGCCAGTTGGGCTGCAACTCCGAGTACGCAATACTCTATATTTGCTGTACAAGCGGATTTTGGGCTGTGCATTATTTAGTGTTCTTTGCAGTCTACACGCAGTCGGCGCCCGGCGTGGCGAACGAGTGTCTTCGTTTGGCACTGCTCTCCTTTCGAGCCGGAAGTCGATGTTGGCAGTGAACTTGGACAGTGGCAAGAATCCCGGGGGCTTTATCGGTCTACCGGCCCTCTTCGGGCCAGAGCCGACAGTTGCCTCGCCACTCGGGCTCCAAGACCTTTCGTCGCAGGCTAGGCCTGTCCTTGGGTGCGATATACTTCGTCCAGTCGCGTGAGTTGCCACCGACCTAGCGCTATGCTCGGCAGGAGCGACGAAAGGGCCGGAGAAGTCGGCACGCACTGCGTGACTCAGCGGTTCGTGGGGGGCTGCGTTCGCCATTTCCAGGAGTCAGCGCGCCTTCATTGCGAAGTAGTCAGAGTTCACGAGCATGTCGTCACCCCCTCGCCATCCAATTGAAAGGACACGATAGGTGCTTGCTCATGGGTTCGCGCACGTCGCGCGGCGCGTATGTGTGGCGTCGCAGCTTTCCCCGCGCCGCCCACAGTGAGCACCGACTAGCTTGCAAAGCGAAACCAGCTCAGAAGCCTCCACACCCATCTCTGAACACAGCGCTGGGCTGCTAGCAGCCTTTTGGCCAGCCGTCTGGCGCCAGGAGAGCGCCTTGCATCTGGCTCGACACAGGGCGCCCAGCAGACGAAGACGGTCGCTGTTCGTGGCTGTACATGCAATGAGACCTCGTCGAAGAGCACCCTCGCGACGCACTCGAGTGTGCGGCGTGAAGGACAGTTTATGCATGGTATGAATTCCATGGGTCCAGCCCCCACGACCAAAGTCGGGCCTGGTTGTGAACTCAGCCAACCATACTCAAACTCAAGCGAAGCCTAAAACCGAGGTTACCCACTCGCAGAGCAATACGCGCAGCGCGAGAGCATACGAGCGCCAAGTCCCAAGCCAGTCAGAACCCATGGGTACTCAGATCGTAAACCGGAGATTATCCGCTCATAAAACACCACGTCCTAAAAGTCTAATATTTACGTAAAAGACTACGAGTTAGTCTTGGGTTTAACTCAACGACCAGGGTCGGGTCCTGGTCGCGTGTGTTTATGACTTGACAGTCGCCGAGTTAGCGCGATAGTGGCCAAGCCTGATGGCTGGTCAACCCGGACTTTCCGCGGGATTAGTCCTCCTCAACCGCCAGTTTAGCGGGAGTCCTAATCCGTACACTTTAGAGCTGCTGTGGCGCGACTTCCGCGTGTCGCCCAGCGAAGAAGCCACCGGGAAGCGCCCGCAGCAATAGACTGCAGGCGCCAGAGCCAAGAAAGCCAGGATGGGAGCCAACCTGTCGCTATTGATCTCGGCCACCATGCTGGTGGCCACACTCGTGTACTACTACAAGATGGTGCTGCTGACAGAGATGACCACGGAGGCCTCGCTCTTCAACACGCTCTACGCCGAGTACGCCACGCCGCAGATGATCGACGCGCTCCGGTGAGTCCCTCGCTCGTCTCGCTCCGTCCAAGCGGATCCGCCCGCGGGCACAAAGCGGCGCAAAGAACACTCGTCGTCGTGCTCTTCATCTTTGCCTCCTCCCGTGGCGATCATCCTGGCACTCACGCCGGCATTCTCTCCTTGGCAGATCCGTGGAGGAGTTCTCGTACGAGACGGCACTCACGCCCACGCAGATCGCGTGCCGCTCGCACGACGAGCGGCTCTGGGACCGCAAGTTCGACTACGACTGGCAGCGTCTGCTACACTGGTGTGTGGCCTGCTCTCGTGGCTGTGGATCTCTCGCGCTGTCAGGAAGCGCTTTGCTCACGCGGTTGCCGTCTCTATTGCAGGTATCGCAAGCTCGTGTACTTCCACCGCATGGGCCTGCTAAACGACCGCTTCTACCACGAGTTCCCCGGCGCCAGTACGCTCCCCCTTTCTTGGCTCTTCGAGCGCCCACGTCGCTGTTGCTCACGAGTCCGTGTCTCGTTCTGTTGCTCGGCTTTTCCCAGTCCGCGCGCGCGAGTTCATCCACCACGTGGAGCCCTTTGCGATCGGCTCCTGCCAACTCTACCAGGTGCGTCCATTCTTCATGCCGCTTGCTCTACGTCCTCTACGTCCTCTAGGTCGAGCCAGTCATGTGTGCTAACGCTCGCAATCTCGCTTCCTCTCCACCCAGGAGCACAACTGCTCGGAGGTGTTCGACTACCTGCGTGAGCTCTACGGGCTATCCAAGACCGAGGTCATCTCGTGCGACGCCCAGGCTGACGATGAACCTGCCGCGGACACGCAGGCCAAGGAAGAGCTGTAGATCGTAGTCCCATAGATCTCAATCCCACCTCATATTCAACGGATGTAACGACCTTATTTTCCCTCGGAAGAATCCAGGAGGAAGAAGTGGGACGCGTGGCAGCAGACGCGCGCCCCAACGGCCAGGAACGCGATCGGACGGGAACATGGAGAATATATATAGTGTCGACTTCTTAGGAAGCCGTATGAGACCGTCGTAATTCAAGCGTCTTGAGTTTGCACGCTTCTGCCCCTTCCACCTGCACACCACGCTTTCCCTACCGGTTCCTCAGGTTGACCAGCGCCGAGAGGAACTTGGCCTGGTCGGCCGTGCGGTGCACGTACACGATCTTGTCCCCGCTGAAGGAAAAGTTGCTCACGCCCTCGATGGTCACGCGCTTGCCCTTGACGCTCTCGATGAGCTCCAGGAACTCCTTGTTCATGCTCACGCCGGCGCTCTTGATCTTGCCGGACAACGACCAGTGCACGCGGAAGTGCTGGCTGCGCGGGCCGCCGCAGTCCACCTTGGCGTGGTGCAGGTCGATATCGCCGAACAAATACGTCGTACACAGGTAGTCCAGCACCAGCGCGTCCTTCCCGCGCAGGTGCACCGACGAGTTCTGTGGGCCACTCACGATCGAGTCCTCGCGGAAGTACTTGACCGTCGAGAAGATGTCGCCAGAGTTGTACGCATCCTCCACGTGCTTGATGATCTGCATGCGCTTGTTCTGCAGCTGCTGGTACTCCTTGTCCGTAATTGTCATCACCACGGTGGACGCCACGCCCGAGTCCTTCTTCTCCAGCGACCGGATCTCCTGCACCAGCATGTCGCGGTGCTGCTCCAGACGCATCTTCTCGTCCTCCAGACTCGAGATGCGGTCCAGCTTGCGCTGCCGGCTCTTGCGCGCCGCGATGCGGTTGCGCTCACGACGGAGGTTGGTCTCGTCCACCGACCCGTCGCTCTCCGATCGGTTCGACCCGTTCGTGCTCCTCGTGGGGGCGCCCTGCGCCGACACGTACGGGTCGTTCTCGTAGGCCGAGCTCATGCCAGGCTCGCTTCCCCTCTGCGTCTTCGAATACTGGCTAAGGCTTTCGCGAGTTAGCTGCCCGGGCACGGCGCCGCTCATCATGTAGTGGTTCACGGGCTCGACGGGCGACGGCTTGTGCTTCTTCGAGGCGGGGCCCATACGCGGCTGCATGGCCGAGTGGCTGCTCGAGCGGTAGAACCGGTCGTCGTCGCCGTCCATGGGGTTCGTCATCGAGGGGTTCGCGACGCCGCCGCCGCTCACGCGGCCGTTGCGGGACAGATGCATGGAGCAGACACCCTCGGCGACGGCCTGGTTGGAGCACAGCGCGATGGCGCAGCGGTGCAGCGAGGTGCGCTCGCTGGGCACGCGCGCGTTGGCGGCGGCGCCGCTCAGCCGTCGGTGACTCATTCTGGCTGGGGCTTCTTCGTTCGCCAGCTTTCGAGGCGTCCGCGCTTGGTCTTTCTCTCACCTGCTCTTTTCAGTTCTACGGCGGCCGGCGCCCAGCGACCAGAACCGCGAAGCTTGGCCGGGGAGGGGGGAGAGCGAACGGAGCGAGAGGCGGGGCCCACATACAAACCTCAAGAGGTTAAAGGGTAAAAAACCTCGCGCGGCGCCACCCCACCCGAAACGAAAACTGCCTGCCTGTCTGCCGTGGGGCGACAGGGCGCAGGGCTGGACAACCAGGGGTCGGGCATGGCTCAAAAAGCCGAAAACGGAGGCCGGACTGCGATGATTTTTGCAAAAAGCCCGGCCCTGCCACGGCTGTACGTACGATTCACAGCCACAGGCTAGCCCGGTACATTAGCGGTGCCAATGAAATTTCAACGCGGCCTCACGAAATCGTGCCCGATATTAAGCTTTCAGCCAGCCAGGCACACTGGAGGCCTCGAGCTTGCGCAAAGCCCGTCTCCACCAACACGACGGAGCCCAAGTGAATTGCGACAGAGCGGGGACTTCCAGCGTGATTTTTGGATTATACCCGCGGGGCCGACAATACTCGCGTGTTTTTAACGCATCTCTCGAGAAAGCCAACCAACGCGGGTCTAGCGTGGGCCAATCCGAGTCTGCCGCTGTCCATACTGGAGCTCCAGTGCCAAGGCAGCGACGCAAATTCTATTACCCAAAACACCCACCGCGCCAAGAATTTCACCCAACCGCAAGAGCGCATTGCCAAGTGAAAAAACAAGCGCTTGGAGTTTTGCCAAATCAAAATACGA
>JAADYK010000228.1:0-28533 GCA_023338225.1 Halophytophthora batemanensis
CGCCATTCTTCCCCGAGAGGATGGGCATCTGGCCCGAAATGCCATCACTTTTTTAAAGCGCCCTCCATTATTCACCGGCATCAACAGGATTGGCCAATCGCAGGCAATATGGGATCTAGCCTATCGGCTACTCGTGAGAGAGATGGCACGCCAATCACTGCCCTCCGTCTTTCCAATACTCTTCTTTCTTCTCCTGCCTCGGCCCCCAAGTCTACTTGTCTACTACAGAGCACGCGACACGTTCGTTTCCCAAGCTCTTCTTTACATGAGATCGGCCAGTGTTTGGGAGCGGTCAGTCGGCCAGCGCGGAAATGAGACATGGCTCCCGACCGGCCAAGACCACGAGTGCTCCGCTCGCTCGAGACGGACCAAGTCGTGGTTCCAGGATCAAGAGCACTGCACCATCAAGACTGCTCGTGCTGCGGGAGAACCAACCGCACCACCACCAGGGAAAAGGTTTTCTCCTGCAGACTGACACTCGACCGTGATGTGACGTGACGTGACGTAATCGCCGCGCGCAACATCTACCTGAGGAACGAAGGCCTGCTCACTCGGGCTCCTGGAGTCCGTGCGCCCGGAGACGCCTACTCCGCGGTTGTTCGTTGCGTGCGAGCTTTTTGCTCACGCTCTCGTCTCGAGCACTCTTGGGGAAACCTGTGAGAAAACGGTGTGAGAACGCTGTGCAGTTGGCGCGAGGTTTGTTCAACAGAAACGGGTCCAGACGGGTAAGTCGCGCTTCTTCGTCCAGCCGAATTCTCGTCGGAAGCACGGACAACCATTCATGTACTGGACTACCAACTTGTATCCACGCCCATGGGCGTCACTGGTGCCCACCGGCGACAACAACAAGTGTCGTCACGTGGAGTAGTGAAGGGTGGGGCTGCATTCGGGCGTGGGACGGTGAAGAGCGGCCAGACTCCCGTGAACGCAGCCAGGTCGGGTTGTTCGCGACAACTTGGTGGTGCCTTCACACGCTTTATAGCTAGGTGATCTATCGTTGTCTCGGTCCGGAGGCCGATGGACACGGCGCAAAACTTGCAGTTCATGGGGTGTTTGTCACCACTGCCACCTCGGACCTCCGTGAAAAATGTCCGCAGGGGCCTCGAGAAGTGCGATCCCCGAAGCGCGATAAGCCCGGAGCTTTGCGTTGTCGTGGCGCTGTTGCGCGTGGAAGCCGACGACACCTTCTCCGTGGAGCAGACGTACGGAATGGTAGTGATGTACCCCCTGACCAACTCCTTGCGGTCCGTAGTGCTCGTACAATTCCACCCCGAGCTAGTCCGGAGCAGATTGCAGATTGCAGATTGCAGGGTGCAGGGTGCAGGGTGCAGGGTGCAGGATGCAGAATGCAGAATGCGAACTCACGTTGAAAGCAGAAGCAAACAGTCACCAGAGACACAAGGCAAACAACACTGTATTCAGACATCGCGAGTCCACCTAGGCCAGAAACTCAGCGGCGTCTCAGCCAGCAGATGAGGGAGCGCAGGGCACCCGCGAACAAGGTGGCGTGGAGAGCACACAAAACCGGTGAGCGAGGGAGGCCTCTCCATCGCCACCAAGTCGAGCGCAGGAGGAACAGGGAGATCACCCCCCGATAGAGCGCCCGCTGTCTGCTGCACCATGTAGCTAAACTCTCCGTCCTCGATCCTCGCAAGCCGGATGTTCTCGAATCTGGCCTCGACTCGTTTGCGAGCGTTGCGCAGCAGGAGATCTTGACACTCGTCCTCGGCCATCCACGCTTGGACGCGAATACGGTGCTGGGCCTCTTGGAGTTTGAAGCCTATCCTCAGCACTGCGCACCAGGCGTCTAGTTCAGGGAGGGCGACCAACTTCTCACGGGTTGAGACTGATGGGGTCCGGCCAGTCCGTCTAGAACCCAGACCATGGTGACCTCACTAGCGGGGGCAGAGCGTCGGCAGCACGGACGCGAGCGAAGGTAGTCGAGTGTGGTGGTGAATTCGTGGTTTAAGACGCAGCGAATGGTGATCTCGTCCTTGCCGTGACGGAACGAGGAGAGCAGGAGAAGTTCGCGGAGCTCGAGGGCCAGGACGGTACTTTGGTATCTCATGGTATCTTAGGGATATATGTGGTTCCAACCCAAAGTCGTCGAGGCACGCCCGCGCTTGGCGGATGGTTTATCGGTCTCCAATGGCGTCGAGTCGGAAACCAGTGCTTCACGTAGCGGAAGTGCCGGTCTCCGTGTAGTTCAAATCCAAGACGTAGCAGTTTGCCATTCGAGTCGATCTCCAGCTTGCAGCCTGTGCCGAAAACTGTTCGAGTAGACAGGAACCGAGAGCTCAGCAGGAAGAAAAGCAGAAACCATGTCATCGCTGTCTCGCCCGTAGAGCAGGAGGAGCGGCACACGGGGCAAGCCCGCAGTTTGGCGCCTAGGATTGAAAGGTAAATCCATGCATCAATCAGTGAGGGTCTCTTGCCAACTCTGTGGGATACTCTCCGATCTGAAGGCAGCCTGTTCCGAAGCAGCGCGAGTTGGTTGCTGGTGGCGATTCACCTCACCTTCTTCAGGATCACCTCGTGTGCGTTGGCTTGAACTCTAGCATTGCTGTGCCGCGTCGCGACTCAACACCACTATTGGCGTATGCGCGATCAAAGCAAGGCAACTCCAGACCGCGGGTGAAGCCTTGACGGCGAGATTCCTGGGGGTGCTTGGGATCTCTCAATGAACTGCCTCAATGCTGCTACTCCAGAACGCACAACTCTCTGGGCATCATACTCGTTCACCACGGCATAAGAAATCCTTGCTCCTTTGTTGGAGATGTTGGAGAAGACGCTGGGCTGTCCCTAAGATCACTCAGCCACTTTGAAGCGCCGATCGCGAAGTGAAGTGCTGACAAACGTGGTGGGCCTGTGTTCCACCTTCGCCGGCACTGCTGCAGCTGCATCTGTTTACGCAGATCGTACAACTTGCTCCGGCTGTGGCAATTCACGCGTTTCCGCCAGCAAAGCGAGCTACCCAAGTTCATCGCCACGAGATGTTTTACACGTGACAAAGCACATGCCGTCGTCTTGCACGTTGTCCGCTACGTCATCCACCAAATCCTCCTGTCGCCCGTTGTTTACCACCACCTGCATCGTTTCCCTGGTGGAGCCCTCGTTGCGAACCCAAGGCGGCCACTGTTCACCAGGAGTATCAAGCAGGAGCTTAGCGAAAAGCGGACAGCGCTGCAGCAGATGCTTCTTGGCGCAGATTGCGCGACAGCTGGCCCGTGAACTCTTCAGCAAACCACGCAGTTGTATACTCGCACCTCGAGGAGCTGCGTCGGCACTGCGGGCATGCGCGAAGGTAGGCGAGCGTCGTCGAGAAGAGGTGGTCCAGCAGGCAGCGCACCACCACCGTGCTCGTCGTCGACTCCCAGCCTGGCGACACAAGCGTGCACTCGCGGCGATCGAGCTCGGTGTGGCCGACATCGGGGTCGCTCATTGCTTCTTCTTCTTCTTCTCAGCAAAATCCAGAAATGATTATGTTTGAAAACTTGCGCGAAGTTCGCAAAGGTTTGAATCGTAGAGCCAAAAGCCCTAACCTTGGCCCCTGGATGAGGGATGTCGAACCCGTTGGATCTGGCGACAGGACTTGGAGTTGGGGTACCGAGCTAGCTCAGATCGGTGCTCTGAGCAGCTGTATGCGCTGTGCTTGGTCCATTGCTGCGGCACCGTTCACACGTCGTTGTAGGTTGAACCACAGGTCGCACAAAGACTTTCACCAGTGTCTGGAGTAAATCGGCCACCTGCTGGCTCTCCCCATCGTGGCATTGACGTCCCCGATGTTGCGTTGACGCTCCGTGCGAAGTCTTGCGGAATCCAGAGTTTGCGTCGGTGTAGGGAACCTCTCATATCTGGGACTCCCAATTCTCCACTACCTGCTGGTCGTATCGAAACAGGTGTGCCTTGTTTGGCGGGATTTTTTTGCGGACAACGAAGTCCGTCACAAGCTTTTGCCAGGGACCAATTCTGATTCACGCACCTTCGTAAGACAAACAATAGGGTTACAAGGTCCGGGATAGCACGCAGTGCCTTACGTTTGGTCGTCAAGAGCGACGACAAAACTGATAATCACTTTTTTGTAGAGATAGCCGTCAACGCAGTTTGATGTAGCTCTGCACGACACTGCGTCTTACCCCAGAGGGGACCAGCGACCTTGGCGGGGTTCGTATCAATCGGCCAACGCTCAAGACCTCGAGGTGTAGCCGGAGACACACGCAACTGCAAGTGACGACGCTCCTCGCCTTGTCCGACTGGTGCCGACGGGACGAAACGAAGGCACGCTTCGCCTTCGGCTTGCTTGCGGGCGGCCCGTGGCATGCATCCCCAAGCACGAGCCACGGAGAGCTGGTGATATTGATCCCTCGCGGCCACGAACCTCTGCGAAAGTTGTTGGTCCGCTTCAGGTCGTCCGAGACCTGCAAATCTGTATATCCAAGGGGCGCGGAAACCTGCGAGACTTGTTGCTCAGCTTCAGATTGTCCGAAATGGGCAGCCCTTTTCGGACAATCTAAGGCACTGCAGCGGACGCCGCTCATTAGCGGAAAAGCAGCCTCCACCCGCGCTGATTGGCCCGTTCGCCGCAGCTGCGCGCTCCGTCTCTGGCGAGGTCCCCCTGATCCGACCTTGCAAAGTCGAGGCAGAAATGGGTTCGTTTGAGCCAAGCAAAGACACGACCCCGCACGGGGATGTTGTCTCGAAGAACCCAGGGTGAAAGCGCCTCTCTCACCATCGTACTTCGCCGAAAGTCCGGCATTTCCGCCAAAGCACGACTTGCCAGCCAATCAGATGGCGCGAACACATCGAGGTTTGAAGACAAGCCTCAAAACCTCGGCCAAACCTCCACAAGTCAGTACAAACGCTCCGAGTATCGTCGAGGTTTTTCGGTTGGAGCCCCAACCCTCTCTTTGCGGGACAGAGCGAGTGCAAAACTCAGGTTGGGGCTTCCCTCGGGAAACGAATAAATGTGTGTTTCCGTCCGAAAGCGCGTGTTCTCACAGGTTTTGCGGGACGCGAACGCGCGATTGGCTGAAACTCCGGCTGGCTGCACTTTTGGCCAACCAGGTCGCGCTTGCCTCTTGGCGATGCGAGAAGCAGACGGCCCCAGCTCTGCCTCGAAGGGGGGGAAGGCGAGCATTTCCGCTTTCCAGAGAAGCGAAGCAGTTCGCAGCAGCAGACCGAGGGGCTGAGGCTGCTCGCAGACGTCGGGCCAAGATGAGCGGCAGCAGCCTGGAGATGGTGCCGGGCGCCAAGTGCTACGTGCCGGACGAGACGCACGTGTGGCTGCCCGCGGAGGTGCTGCGCGAGGAGAACTCGGGTGATGGCAAGGAGCGCAAGATCTACGTGAAAGTGGAGCTCCCCGATGGCGAGACGGAGGAGCGTGTGGTGGACATGCTGTCGAAGAAGACCAAGGCGCTGATGGCCGGCCAGCAACTGGAGTCGTTGCCCTTCCAGAACGAGAACGTGGGGCCCGAGGGCATCGAGGACATGATCACGCTCAACTACCTGCACGAGGCCGCCATCCTCTACAACGTCAAGAAGCGCTTCCTCAAGCAGCTGCCGTACACATACACGGGCGACATTTGCATCGCCGTGAACCCGTACCAGTGGCTGCCGGACCTCTACGCCGAGGAGCAGCACCTGCGTTATCTAAACCAACCCAAGGAGGAGCTGCCGCCGCACGTGTACGCCACCTCGGTGGCTTCGTACGACAACATGCGTCGCTCCGAAATGAACCAGAGTATCCTGGTGAGTGGCGAATCTGGCGCTGGTAAGACGGAGACCACCAAGATCCTCATGAACCACTTGGCTACTATCGCCGGTGGACTCAACAACTCGACCATCAAGCGCATTATCGAGGTGAACCCGCTGCTTGAGTCGTTCGGTAACGCCAAGACGGTGCGCAACGACAACTCGAGTCGCTTCGGCAAGTTCACGCAGCTGCAGTTCGACGCCAACGGGACGCTGGTAGGCGCCAAGTGCCGCACGTATCTGCTGGAGAAGACGCGTGTGATCAACCACGAGGCGCCTGAGCGCAACTACCACATCTTCTACCAGCTGCTCGAGTCCACGGATGTGGCATCGGAGCTGCTGCTGGACCCGAGCAAGGTGTACGTGTACACTGGCGACAACACGACACAGAAGATCGAGGGACTGTCGGACGCCAAGCATTTCAACAAGACCCGCGAGGCTCTGGAGCTCGTGGGGCTTTCCATGGAGGAGCAGAAGCCACTGTTCGAGGTGCTGGCCGGCGTGCTGCATCTGGGTGAGGCGCAGCTGCAGTCGGACCCGGCGGATGACGAGAAGTCGCTCATTGTGGCGGGAGACACGGGCGCGGAGAGCGCCACGAAGATGCTGGGCGTGTCGTGGGAGGCGCTGGAGAAGGCGCTGTGCTCGCGCACCATGCGTGCCGTGAACGACGTGTACAGCGTGCCACTACACAAGGAGCAGGCCATGGATTGCCGCGACGCGCTGGCCAAGGCCATCTACTCGAACGTGTTCGACTGGCTCGTGGCGACTATCAATACGTCGCTGTCGGACGACGCGCACATGGCCAACCACGTGGGCGTGCTGGACATCTTTGGCTTTGAGCACTTCAAGCACAACTCGTTCGAGCAGTTCTGCATCAACTACGCCAACGAAAAGCTTCAGCAGAAGTTCACGCAGGACGTGTTCAAGACGGTGCAGATCGAGTACGAGGAGGAAGGCATCGAGTGGAACCACATCGAATACGCCGACAACCAAGACGTGCTCACGGTCATTGAGTCGCGCATGGGTATCATCTCGCTGTTGAACGAGGAGGTGATGCGACCCAAGGGTAACGAGGCCTCCTTCATGTCCAAGGTGTCGTCGCTGCACAAGGAGGACATGGCGCACGTCATCGAGTTCCCGCGCACGTCCCGTACCGAGTTCCTGATCAAGCACTACGCCGCGCCGGTTATGTACGACTCGGTGGGTTTCCTGGAGAAGCACAAGGACGCGCTGCTGCCAGACCTGTCAGAGCTCATGCGTGGCTCGTCCAAGCCCTTCATCTCGGCGCTGTTCGAGCCCAAGCCCGCGCCCAAGTCGGCTGCGGTGGAGACTCCTGGCCGGCGAAAGCGCGGCGGTGGTGGAGGCGCACTGACGCTCGCAACTGTGGGTACGCAGTTCAAGGATAGTCTGACGGAGCTCATGACGACCATCAATTCCACCAAAGTACACTACGTGCGCTGCATCAAGCCGAACCCGATCAAGAGCTCGACGACGATGGACCAGTCGATGGTCATCTCACAGCTGAGGTGCGCCGGTGTGATTGAAGCCATTCGCATTTCGCGCGCGGCGTACCCGAACCGGATGCAGCACACGGAGATCCTGGACAAGTTCTGGCTCTTCGTGCCGCGTGGTGGCGAGACGGCGGCAGACAAGTGCCAGCTACTCATGGACAAGCTCAAGCTGAAATCACCCGAGCAGTATCAGATGGGCAAGACCCGCGTGTACTTCCAGCTGGGCGTGCTCGAGGAGCTGGAGGACCGCCGCAAGAAGTTCTTGGATGCCAAGGCCACATATCTGCAGAACATTATGGTGGGCTTCACGCAGCGCATCAAGTACCTACGCCAACTGGAGGCGATCATCAAGCTGCAGTCGGTCATTCGGTGCGTCATCGCCATGCGGAGATACGACACGTTCCTGACGGGACTCACACGGGCGCAGGCGCAGTGGCGAGGTGTGCTGGGCCGCAAGGTGGCAGCAGACGTCAAGAGCAACCACTACGCCGTGATCATCCAGCGCTACGTGCGTGGGTTCGTCAAGCGCCACCGCTACGTCAAGATGCGCGCTATGGTGATCCGCGTGCAGGCCGTGGTGCGCATGACGATCCAGCGCCCCAAGTACCGCGCGGCGCTGGAGGAGCAGCGTCTGCAGGCCGACATGGCGTACCAGCTGCAGAAGCTCAAGAAGCGCCTCCAGGAGGAGCAGGAGCGTAACGCACAGCTGCAGCAGCGTCGCAATAGCCAGGTGGCACTCGAGGACCCGCGCGCAGGTGCGGCGGCGTCCAGCGGTGTGATGCTGGACGCGGGCGGCATGATCGAGACGTTGCAGGACGAGAACAAAAAGTTGCGCGAGGAGAAGGAGGAGATGAAGGAGGCCATGAAGGCTCTCAAGGCGGAGATCAGCCAGTTCAAGAACGACAAGGAGTACTCGTCGGCGGGCAACCACGTGAAGATCCGGCAGCTGCAGGACACGGTGCGCGACAAGGACAAGAAGCTGGAGAAGCTGGAGGCCGAGAACAAGAAGCTGACGGAGCAGCTGAGCAAGCTGCACAAGGAGGGCGTGCCGGAGAAGAAGCCGACGGCCAAGAAGTCCATCTTCCGCACACTGGGCTCCAAGAAGGAGAAGAAGGCGCCGCGCGAGACGGTGCTGATGGACTCGCTCACAGGCGAGGAGGACGCCAACCGCGGCTCGGAAGGCCGCTCATCGGAGCGCCACTTCCCACGCATCCCGAGCATGAGCATGGGCACCAAGTTCTGGGGCGCCAAGACGAAGAACGGCGAGAACGTGGACGGCCTGGAGGACGTGACGGAGGTGGATGAGCAGGACAACGGCACGACGCGCAACACGATCGTCAAGAGCATGGAGGTGGGCGTCACGGGCGCCATGTCCACGCTCAAGGGCCGCATGTCGGTGGTCAAGGGTATGTACGACTCGCGCAGCAAGCGTGCCAACAGCAAGCCCGAAGACGGCGGTGTGGCGGCGGAGAAGAGCGGCGCCAACAGCGGCTCGGCGGCTGTGGTCACGGCCAAGCCCGCCACCAAGCCGCAGTCGCAGCCGGACCGTCCCGTGCGCGAGTCGTTCAACCTAGACGCGCTGCCGGAGGTGTCGCTGCCTGTGGGCTGGGAGGCCAAGGTGTCGCGCTCCACGGGCCGTGTGTACTACGTGAACCGCAAGCTAGGCAAGTCGCAGTTCGAGCGCCCCACGCTGGCCTCGCTCAAGGCGCAGAAGCTGGCGCGTCAGAAGTCGTCCACGGCGCTGTAAGTAGAAGAAGACGGCGAGGTGTCACGGTGTGGCGTGTGGCCTGCCGTGGCACTCGCTCAAGTGTGTATGCGTGTTGTCGCTCCCCATCCAGCTAGATTGCGATTGCACGGACGTCGGGAGCCCCTCGGTATTAGCTCTCGGCCGTCCTGCCATCCTGATGGTCGAGCTTTGGTATACAGAGCTACTGGGGGGAGCAGGAAGAGAAAAGCTGACGAAAAACATGAATGACTGTGCTGCAACTTGGTGTCAATCTCGGTCTCCCCGTGCTGGTTGTGGACGACCGTGCTTTATCTGAACCTGTAGAGCTGCAGAGGTAGAGGCGGAAGTAGAAGTGCAAGTAGACGCAGAGTAGAAGCAAAGGTAGAGGTAGAGGCAGAGGTAGAAGTGATGGCGCAAATGAAGAATGCCGACTGGAGAGACGTGGATTCAGTATACTGTACGGGTAGGGGTGGACGCATGCGGACGTACCGACCTCGGGGCTGCTGACTGCGTCTGCCGTCCCCGTGGCGCTTCTCAACCGTCTTCTACCGCACGGAAGAGGTCGACAAGCTCACGAAGGGAGCCCCGGGCGGTGGGAGTAGCTCAACGAGGCGCTGTCAGGTCTTGACGGCCTCGGAGAGCGTGGTAGCTGGCTTCTAGCTGCTAGTTGGGGTCTGGTGGGTGGTGCTGGATAAATAGTGGGGCTCTCGGGAGCTTAGAGCACCATGGTCTCCTTGTTCTTACGGTAGGGACCGCTGTGGCGCCGGAAGTTGCCGTAGTGCGAGTGCGTCGAGTTGAGCAGACTCTTGCGCGCGTCCATGGTGCCCTTGGCGTAGGCCAGAATGGGCGGACTCGTCTTCTGCAGCCGCAACGTCGGCCGCATGCCCGCCTGGTCAGGGCTGGGTGAGGCAGATGACGGCTTCATGTACGAAGCCGCCTTGTTGAGTCCGCCGTGCGCCACGTTGCTCACCGCGGAAGGCCGACGCGGCCTCGGCATGGACATGCCTCGAGCACGACTGAAGGTTTGGCTGATGGCCGTGGACAGTTTGCGCGCACGCGTGGGCGGCTGCCGAAGCGGCGCCGGCTCGTCGGCGTCCACATCGTTGTCGCGCTCCGACTGGCTGCGCAGCACCTCGGCCACGGAGGCGCACTGCGCGCGCAGAGAGCCCAGCTCCTCGTGCACCGTGGCCAGCTCGTGCGTCAGCTTGTGCGCCTTCTCCTCGCCCGCCGCCTCCAGCACCTCGCGCTCCGTGTGCAGCTGCATCATCTCGCGCTGCAGTGATGTGTTGGCGCCCAGCAGCTCCTGGATCTGGCGCGCCATTCGCTCGTTCTCGGCGCGGATCTCGGCCGCCGTCGCCATCGCTGCGCTCCTTCCTCCGCTCCGCTCTGTTGCTCCGTTGCTTTGGCCGTGGGATAGCAAGTGAACGAACAAGGTGGAGCGGCGGCGCTCCGGGAATAGCGCTGACGTGCAGCTAGCAGACTTGGGCGCCGAGTGCTAGAGAGTGCACACTCTGGCACTGTATGGGGGACGTGCGGGTAGTAAGCGCGCAGGCCGGGCTCTGCTCGTTGGACAGTGGACGGGGCTAGGGTAGAGACCTTGGAGTGCACTTTGGGCCAAGGCCGGAGTGATCGAGTCGCAGCACTCAAGTGCGCAAGATGCGAGATCCGACCCTTCGCTTGTTTGAGTTCAAGCCAGGCTCGTCTCTGCGCACCCAAACCAGACGGTGGATGGATGAGTGCGGGGCCTCATCTGCAGTGGATGAGGCGACTTGATGGATCCCAAAGGAGGCGGATAGTCGCCGTCGTTGCGATGGGACTGGAGCAGGGAGCATGGCGGTGGCATGCGCGCAGGCCCCGCACAAGGAAAGCCGCAGCCCGCGCCACCGGCGCGCAGCACGCGCTACATCTACTGGGGCGCCACCGACAAACGTCCAGTCGAGGTCGCAAGGTTGCTACGGCATGCCGGAATTGGGGGGTGCATAAGTAGTTCTCCCTGCTTTGCGTTCAGACAAGCTCACTGCGCTGCAGTACAGATTGGTCAGCTGCATGCGTGCCCGAGCGAAAAGCGTTGTCGCGAGGCGGCATGCAAACCAGCTTTGCCACTTGCCGGCGCAAACGTCATCCGTGTCGAATGAGGTGCCAGCAACGGAAAATCGAGCTATGTCGCATGCTCCGCGGATTGGACTGCTACTCACTCGCGCACGCACGCGGCCATTTTTTGGCTTCCCACCAACTGTCCACAGCCTCGCCGTGTGCTGCTGTCCGCCGAGCTCAAGACAGCCATCGCCACAGCCGCCGGCTCGATCTCTCCAAGCGTGTCTAAATGAGGTTCTGGAAAGGCGGACTGACTCATGGCGACTTTTCAGGACGATGTAGCGATCAATCAAGACCGATCGTCCGCCCGTGCTACCTCTCGAACGATATCAAATGCCAACGTATGCGGTCTCACGAAATACGAGACCTAACGCGAATCAAGAAAGTAGGCTCGGAAGGTGCAAGCGCTGGTTTGAGGTGTTGTGCCCGTGCTGCTCCCACAAGCCACCGCAGGGAAAGCCACCAAGCCTTAGGCTGCTGTACCTGGCGATCACCAGCATTTCCAGGAATGCCTTCAGAAGTGGTATCGATCTTGAAGGTCAGCTTTGGCTCAGACCTTCTTCTCCGCGCACCGGACCACCATGAAAGGCGCAGAGAAACGGGTGACCTTGGCCCGTGTACGAGTGGGCCAAGCTGAGCTCGAATGTCCGCTGTATCTGTCGTAGCGGACGATTCGCGACGTGCTCCAGGGTTGCAAGTCGTGTCTTGCTTGGCATGGCATCGCTCAGCGAGGCTCGCAGCCCAGACTGTGCTGGCGAGTTCGCCGAAGATCGCCAAGAGTTGGTCGACTGCAGGTTCGAGCTGCAGGACCCATCTGAAGCAGTGCCGCTGGCACCTGGCAGTGCCGCTGGCACCTGGCAGTGCCGCTGGCACCTGGCAGTGCCTGGGGCGGCGCGCGCCGTCGCGTGGGGTTGCCGTCGCTTTGGCTTGAGTGCTGTCTTCGGAGGGGGGATCGACGCCAGGATGCATAAGCAGCCAACCAATGTTGAGCAATTCTCCCCCGCAAGCTATCCGGTGCCGCTCGCACCGAGGCGCGTCCGTATGTCTTTCCTGCGTTCCGCCTTGTCCTTGTCGAGTTGCTCCGTCCGTGAGCCACACACGCCAACGCTCTCTGCAGTCTGACCGTGCTCGCGCTGCCGAAACAAGTAAGCATTCGCTTCGTGCCTGCAAGTGAGCTCCAGCTGCAATTAGCCTGCAAACTGCGAGCGGCGACGGCGGTCATGGACGCAGAAGCCGCTGGTCCGGGCAGCCATGAGGGCTCACGGAACGCCTCGGCAGGAAGGAAGGCAAGCTCGGCAACCTGGCCATTGCTGAAGGATTCGCCTTGATTCCGAGGGTGATTCGAGCCCGCCAGCTGCAGCGAGGGCGTGTGTCATCCCTCTCACCAGTCTTGGCTCCAGTTGTAAAGGCACGACGTGCGGGGCGGAAAGCGCGTGGCATTGGCTTTTCAAGAGCCTCGTCACCGGCTGCTTCCACAGCGCGCAGCAGACCAGCACAAGCAGCTGCAATGCACGGCAGCGGCATCTGGCCCGCGCTTGGCTGTTACCAGTCTACCACCGAATTCCACGAGATGCCATCACTTTTTTGGCACCCACCCTCCAGCTACTCGTGATACGTAAGAAGCCATGACCACCCAGTTCTCCGTTCGTCTCCAGTGCACTTGAGACGAGCGCTTTTACCTCTGAGTCCCTCGAGTCAAGACGCTTGCGCAGACTTGTGTCACCCAAGCGTGCACGATTGACCCAGGAGTTCGGAACTCCATCACGATGCACAATCCCGACGGACTGACGCTAGGTGTGGATGGCATGAAGGAGTGCATCTTCCGTCGATGCCTCACAATCGACTGATCTCGCGCCAGACGAAGGAGACGCCAAGACGCAAGCGTCATCGCATCGGCAAGCGACTGAAGGACAGCTTCCGTCGTGTGAGGATCTTGGTCGCAGGCAGGCACCACAAGCTGTCCAGCTGGCTCTCAACGAACTACAAAGAGGTCCTCCTCCTGTCGTTCGAGGTGCAAGACATGACGTCGAAGCAAAAATGCATTTCCAGTAAGACCTGGCGTGATCTCACTACAAGGTCAAGATGCTGCTGTCGTACAAAATGGGCCGTGCTGGAGGAAGGATGATCGAGTGTGAAGAGCACTACACGACGAAGATATGCTCGTGCTGCGGGAGAACCAACCGCAGCATCACCAGCGAGGAGGTCTTCTCGTGCTCGCACTGCAGCCTGGCGCTCGACCGTGGTGCGAATGCCGCGCGCAGCATCTACCTGAAGAACGAACGCCTGGTCACTCGAGCTCCTGGAGTCCGGTGCTCAAAGATGGCTACTCCGCGGTTGTTCGTTGCGAGTGAGTTTGCTCACGCGTTCGTCTCGAGCGCTCGTAGGTGAAACGGCGCGTGAACGCTGTGCATTTGGCGTGGGGGTTGTTTCTGGACGAACTGCTCTCCAGCACGTCGTGCGTAGAGTTGAAGCACTTCCAAAGTGCATGAAGAGCAGAAACGCCATCACAACCTCGCCATCCGAACAGAGCCTCCGGCAGATCTTGCACGGGCTAGTATCAGCCGCAGCGGCCCCCACCTTGCCGGCGAAGTGGCGCCCAAGCGGGCACAAGAAATGGGCCTCGTCGCCGAACTGGAGCTGACCAAGCAGCACTCTGGCATCTCGTGGTCTTCCCAACCCGATGCTCGAGGACGTATCGCTTTCAAGAGGGGTGCTACCGTTTACCTGTGGAAAACGATCGGCCAGCTTTCGCGGGTTTGGGGCCGGAGTGGGCAAACCCGCAGAGCATAGGAAGACGGAGGCGAGACGGAAATGGAGGGCGAGGGCGACAGTCGCGTGCACTTCTCCGAGGTGAACGACGCCTGGTCCAGCTCGCGGCACGTGGCGGTGCTGCAGGCGCTGGATGCCGTCGAAAAGGTGCGTGTGTGTGCTTGGGCTCGCCGCGATGTTGGCCTTCGAGCGAGGTCTGTGGGCGTCGCTAGCGGCGGATATCTGCGGTGCGGGGCGATGTGATTGCTGCAGGGAACTGACGCGTTGGTGGGCTGCATGGACACACGTAGAAACTAGTGACAGCGCTGCGCACGGCATCGACCGCCATGACGTACCTGATGCCGCGCGTGTCCTCGGACGAGAGCTCGTCACTGGCCTTCAACGCGGCGTGCACCGAGTTCCTGCAGCTCGTGAAGGAGATCCACACGGAGCTGGCCAGCCACATCCACCTGGTCTCGGACTACCGCACATTCGCGCGCAGTACCTACGGCGCCGAGAAGGATGTGGAGATCAGTCGCGAGAAGGTCCGAGTCGTCTCGGAGCAGCTGCAGTCACTCTCGCGCTTCCTGGAAGACCACTTCCAGCCCGAGGAGAGCTGAATGGAGGCTATACTAGACACCCCAGGCGAGAGAGCTGCTGTCCGCGCGCTTCGAGTCAGTTCATGAGCCATGTAATTGGAGATGGAGATCGCGCCAGCTAGTCGCGTCTAGCCCTATTAACTATAACATGCGTGAGCCTACAGACGGCTCCGCGGAGTAGACCCACGTATTGCCCGCGTGTCGACAAGCGTCAGTCACCAGCGGTGAGTCCCGAGACGTGCCGGAACTTCGCAAAGTGTTTCTGCAACTGAACGCGCAGCCGGTGCTCGTGCTGTGCCTCCAGCCGCTCCAGGTCCTCCAGGACACCGGCGTCAAATGCCTCGCCGTCTTCGCAGAAGCGTGTTCGCAGTTGTAACTGCATGGAGGAAGACACACCGGGGAAAAGAAGCCTACGAGTTAGCAGTGACCACATGCTAGCAGTGAGATGGCTGGAGACGTTGTGGTATACCTCTGGGATGTAGTCTCTCGTGGCAGCTTCCAGACTGGCCTCAATGTCGTTGAGCTCGCCGTCCGTGTCCTCCAGCAGCGACTGCCGTCTCGGAGACAGCGGGCGGTGCCACCCTCGCTGGTAGAACTGTAGAACGAGCTGGCGCTGATGCTCGTCGTCGTGCAGCAAGAACTCGGCCAACGCCTGGCCCTCGTCTCCTCTCGGGTCCTTCCAGGCCAGTAGATCCGCCATTGGGGCATCAAACAGCTCGGCGAGGTACTTGGCAGCTTTCTGCATCACACGCCCACACGGCTTTCATGAGTTGGGCTACAAAGGACGACACGACTGCGCGTGGATACTCCATGGAGCTCCGCTTACCTTGCGGTGGTTGACGGCAATGTAGTGCGTCGTGATGGCAGCGGCATGCCACTTGAGCGAATGGGGACGCTCCATGACTAGTACAAAGGCCAGTGGCGTCAAGAGTTCGTACCGATCCACCAGTACAGCCAGCATCTGGTGGTTGGAACGCATGAGCGCGCTGATGGCCTGCGAGACGTGCACGAATGGCGAATGCAAGTGTGCGTACGTCTCGAACTCGGTCGTGTCCTGTATCAAGGCGAAGCGCTCTTCCACTCTGCCGTGCAGAAACAATAGCAGCCCAAACACACGCGCAGTCAACTTGGTGAGAGTCATTTCAGCATGTCCGTGGAGACAAAACGGACTGACGCGCACTTGTCAAGCGCTCTGGCGGCGTCTCCGATCAGTATCACTAGTGCCTCGCAAATGGGGTCCTGGTCGCGGAAGACGCAACATGCATCAGTTCCCGATACTCCAAGAGGTGGTCGCAAGGTGAGTCAGTACCGACCGAACCTGTAGGTGCCGCGACTGCAAGAGCACGTGAACGAGCTCCAGCCCCTCGTGCTGGAGATATACGTCGGGGGAGTTGAGGAGCGCCATACAGAGTGGCACGAGCTCGCGCTCCTTCTGTGTCCTATACTGCGGGTCGAAGGAGAAGGAGCCTGCAGTGATGACCTCACGGAGAACCTGCGCGCCGAAGAGTTGCAGCCGCACGTCGACGTGTTGGAGCATGAAGACCATAGCCTCGTGGGCTTGATCCATCCCCGCTGGGTTGCCCACGAGCTGCTCCAAGAGCACTTCGCGACATAATGTCCACAGTCGCGACTCGGCCATGCGGTCGTCGACGTCACTGCTGGCAAGCACGCCGCGAATGGCTGCCAGTTCGCCACCCAATCGGCTGATCTCTTCCTTGTGTTGATGTCCCATTTGCGAGATGCGTAGGATGATCCCGAGCAACGCTTCCCGATCGGTAGCTGACACGACGGACTGTGCCTTGTGCTTCTGGTAGCAACTTGCATCCAAAGCCACAATGTGCAGCAGGAGACGAAGCCCGTCCGCGTGCTGGAACTCGCGGTAGTAAGTCTGCACGTTTGCCGTAGCGAAGAACACTTGCAAACAGGCTACTTGCTCCGAGAGAGCAAAGCATTTTTGGGTCCTCGCTGGTTTAGAGTTGGTGCCAGCGACGTTGCTGCTGGTATCGATAGCCCCACCTGTGGTCTTCTGCATCCAAGACAGAAGCCGCGGCAGGAAGAGCGCGACGTCGGCACCACACTCGCTCTCAAGCAAGTCACCGCCGTCCAGCTTTGGGTCGAATCGCTGGCAAAACCACTCGAGGAGCTGCTTGCGCTTGCTCTTGGAGCCTGTGAACGGCGGGGTAGCAAGCGCATCGCCAACTGTAAGACCAGCAACCCCCAATTCAATCTCGACCCGCGTGTCCCCCACCCAGTTCACGCAAGCTCCTCACCTTCATCCCAATGACGAAGAAGCGTGCTCATCCTGTTCGCGCTCAATGCGTTCCTTCACTGTCTCACAAGTGCGTCGTTCGGCCTCGAAATAGCGATCTGGAGCTCGTCCGACGGTGGGAAGGACCGCTGAAAAGCTTTATGCCTACACTCCCGACTAGCTGGCGTGCCCGCCCTTTTGCTCTGGAAGCAGGTCACCATTGCCATTCTCAAGCTAACTGCCACCGCGTCAGTGTCATGTTACCCCGGGAGCAAAGACTTCCGCCCACCCGCGAGCTTGGGCTCGACGTTGCTTGAGGCTTACCTTAAAACTCACTCACCGTGACAGTGATCGTCTCCAGGTTCCTTGGTCCATTGCACAGTTTAGCCTCAGGTTTATCAACCCTTACAGACTGAAGCATATTCGCTTTCGCTTGGGCTCGAATGCCCCGATCCTTCTCGGACTTGTACACTGTCTCCTTTTATCGGCAGTTTAGTAGCACTGCGAAAGTGAGCTCTTGAAACGTGAAAGACTTCTGTAATGCACCAGCGTGAGCAGAGAAGACGCATGCACCCGCCGCCTAGTTGCGAGGCACGTAGACGCCTCCAGCCCGTGACACCCAAGTCTCGGGCTCTGGGCGATAGAACGGGTCAGTCTGCCGGACTGGACTTGGACTGCGCTCGTCAAAGGCGTCGTGCGTCCACTTGCGAGTAGTGTCGGCTGCTGATCGGCGCTGGCCGTGCCGAGAAGTGCCTGTGCTTCGGCTTCGACTGCGGCGGCGACCTCGTCTTGGACTGCGACTGCGGCTGCGGGAAGCGCTGCAGCGCTGGTGAAGACGTCGGCTACGACTGTGTGGGTTGTCAAACCTCACGCTCCGGCTCCGGCTCCGGCTCCAACTCCGGCTCCGACTCCGACTCCAGCTTCGACTGCTTCGGCGTGGGCTCCCGCGGTGGCGGTGGCTCCTTTCGCGGTTTGCACTTCGGCTCTGTCGGTCGTGACGCCTTGGGGCCCTCCCATGGCGCATCTCATCAAGCTATTCACATTGCAACAGCAATAAGCGGCGTTAGAATGCATCAAGGCGAGGTAATAGAAACTTGCATCGCCTAGAACATGACGTACCTGTGGTCGGAACGGATCCGGCGGCGGCGGCGTGCCGGTCAGCCTCCCTGGAGGACTCTCGGAGCGGCTCGATCTTGAGCACTTCTTCTCATGCTTGTGCTTCTTCTTCCTCTCCTTATCCTTGCTTTTGTCGCGGTGACGGTGCTTGGACTTTCGGTGGTGCTTGCTTTTGCGGTCGTCCGACACGACCTCCACGTCGCGGCCGAACTCGTCCTTGAGGAAAACCTTCTTCTCATCTGCATGTTGATTCTCGTCCACAGCCGAAGCATCTCCACGTCTGAGCCGGTGGAGTGTACCGGTCGGTTGCGGCGGACTGGCAGTGGTGGCGCCATTGCCATCCGAAGCAACGACATCTCGCGAGGCCTCTCCACCGACGGCGGGCTGGATGATCTCGCCACTACGACAGACACGCACGCGTCAGTCACTGAAGATGCGCGTGGAGATAGCACGCAGAGCCATGCGCATGGACAGAGAGGCGAGCGGAGAGGCGAGCGGAGAGGCGAGCGGGGAGACAGCAAGACGTACCGCCAGTTGCGCAGGCCGGCACCGCTCATGGTGTTCCCAATCTACCACTGACTTCCCACGAGTTGCCATCATTTTTGAAAGTCGCCCTCCATTATTCACCCTCGTCAAGCCCAGAATTGGCCAATCGCAGGTAAGATGAGATCTAGCCTATTAGCTACTCGTGATACCAAAGAAGCCCCGAGTTGACGCGCTGCCGACATCGCAGCACTTAGCGATGCAGCTGAGCTTCTCCAGCTTTCTCGTAGCTAGCTTCCAACTTGCCTGGTGGCTATTCCATTCGTTCCCAGTTCTGCGAGCTACTACCGACCCACTCCTGTGTCTCCACACCCAAGCGCGTGACAAGACCTCCTCGCTCCACTCCCTCGTTCATTTCCCAAGCTCTTTCCTCGACAGCAGGTCGACCGGTGTGGTGGGAGCGGTCGGTCAACCAGCGCGCAAGGGAGACATGAGTCCCGGCGGCTCAAGACCACGAGTGCTCTGCTCGCTTTAGGCGGACCAAGGACAAGTCGTGGCTCCAGTGGGAAGAGCTCTACACGACGAAGACATGCTCGTGCTGCGGGAGAACCAACCGGGCTCCTGGAGTCCGGGTGGCCGGAGATGCCTACTCCGCAGTTGTTCACCGCGCGTGAGCTTGCTCACACACATCAACCCGAAACAGAAACAGTAGGCCTTCTAGGGCCAGGACAGTATCGAGGCGACTAAAGTACTATTGTTGCACGATAAGCCATTCCGGTGGGAGCTGAATGTGCTGAAGACAACCCTGCTTGTGCTGGAGAGCTGGCACGAGGTCACTCCACTAACCACCATGAACTGCTGTCCAGTGCACGCATCGCGAGCCGGTGAACCGCATCCAAGAGTATAATAGAAATGGAAGCAAGTTGGTCTCTCCTGTGGACGACGCCACTGTCGAGGAGTTTACTGCACTAGTGAGCATGGTGCAAGCAGCAACTAGGGCCGAGCACACGTATCCTATGAGCGCAGGCCATATTCTCGAAGCGGACAGTAGCGTAGACGTGCAGGAGGCAGACTGCATGTACACCGTTGGCCAGCGAGGCTTACCACGAGACCAGTGCCTGTGATGTGTTACAGGTACCCGACACTGCTGCGTGAGCCTTCCGCGTAGGACCCTCGTGCTTTTCTAGTTGGGTGCCCAGGTGACGCTGCTAACGAACGACCTGACCAGCCTGAAGACGTACTGCTTCGTTCAAAAGTATTGCGCCAACAGGACACAAGCACCACCACAAAAGTATTTACGTGAACGTTCCTTGGCATGCACACCAGTACGGCCACCGCTTGTGTGCTCTTAGCAGCCCAAGGAGCTAATGGCCATGGCGAGAACAGCCGTACTCGTGGTGCGGACGAGCTTTGCGAACTGCATGGACTCGTTTGACTTTTGGAGCGCCTCCACTTGGGCAACGAATCGCACAAGCTGGTGGCTTACCTCTCACCTTCAAACTGCACCCGGCTGAGCAAAGCAGGACAAAGTGCTGCGTTTGCGCGCGATGCACATGGCTTAGCAACATGTGAGACGAGTGCACACGTTTCCCATTGACCAAGTATGGCTGTGGTGCAAGACCAGATGCTGGTCTTGCTGGCCCACAGCGTTGCGCTCAGCGCGATCACTTGGAGCTGCCGGTTCGTTGACATCGTATACTTCTCCACGGGCGTCGCTGTGTGTCCAGCCAGCCCATAAACGGCACGTTTCCTTCCCGCAGAGTTAGAGCAGCTACTTTTTGCTGGTGTTTCGCCGCGCTTTGAGCAAGAGGTTCCTGGTCTTCACAGCTGACGCCAGCTCTCCCTGCAGCGCGCGCTGTATAGAGCCCTCGAGCTGTCATAGCGCGCACTACAGGACAAGGGCAATGCTGGGACGTCTCCCGCGGACGTCGTGTCACGCCACTAGAGTCCAGACCCGCCACCAAGACGCCACGACGCTGTTCGCCGGGAGTTACTCCACTCGCTGCGATCGTCGCCCGATCTTCAAGCCCCGTTCCCAAAAGCAGGTACGCGGCGCTCCCGACTGCACCGTTTCCCTCCGCCTAAGTCCGACCGCCCGGAGGCCTCTCCCAAGTCCAACCGCGGACTTAACAGGTGGCGCTCGCCGCCAGCCTCCCCCCGTCTCGGCGGCGATATCTTTGCGGGTTGCGGACTTTGTGGGTGGTGACGAGCGCGCGACTTGCCCCCACCACAGCCGAGCCGCCCCCTGCCTGTTGCCTGCTGTGCCGTGCTGTGTGGGGAAAAGAGAGAAAAGCTATCGAGAGCCGAAAGCAGTCGAGAGCACCCAGCGAGCGAGCGCCCAGCAGCCAGCAGCGCGTCTGTCTGTCTGTCTGCCTGCATCCCTGCACCCCTGCCAGCCATGAGCAGCAGCCCCAAGGACGACGACTTTGTCACCAAGACCGCGCGGCACCGCAAGAAAGCGCCCGGCAGCGGCGACCACCAGCCCGCCAAGAAGCCGCCAGTGGCCGATGGCCGCCAGAGTGACGCCACTGCGACCGCGAATGCCACCGCGACGCCCAGCACAACAGCGAGCTCGAGCGGGAGCGCAGGTGGCGCCATCTCACTCCGACCGCGCACAATGTTCGCTATGAAAGGCCGCGGCCGCACCGAGTCGGAGGCGGCGGCGTACCGACCGCAGTGGTCCAAGGACGGCGAGGGGTTTGTGTCCTCCAGTGGTACGCCGACGTCATTCAAGGAAGCGACCGCAGGCGACGGCGACCACCGTGGCAAGGACGGCATGGAGCGTCGCAAGAGCAAGGTGCTGCGCTACTCCAAGGAGGAGTTGCTGGCGTTGCATTTCACAACCACGGAGCCGCCCAAGCTGCCGCCCGAGACACCAGTGGTCTCGGAGCCAAGCTTGCCACCCGTCAGTACACTGCCCTTCGACTACGAAGAGATCTACAAGCAGTGGTCACTAAACCGCAATCGCGGACGTGGACGCGGGCGTGGTGCGACACCACCCGGCGGCATGCAGAGTACTCGAGGCGGCCATGGAGACCGTACGCGTGGGGACAACAAGTGGGACGAGCCGAACGGAGAGCGCACAGGCGCCAAGCACAAAGGAGATAGTCACCGCCAAGGAGACCGCGACCGCGACCGCGATTCCATGTGGCAGCGCGGCGCCAGAGTCACGGAGAGTTCGCGCAGTGGCAATGCTGCTGATGTCTGGGACGACGTGCTCGAACCGGGCACGGAAAGCAATGAGATGGTGAGCTTTGCTGCAGACTGTGATCCTCACGACCGACGGATGGGCTCTGCTGCGAGCTGAGCGATGGGACTGACTGGACTGGACGTGTTGTGTGGTGCTATAGGATTTGTCAAGTATGGCGGAAGCGGCTGAGAAGTTCCGACGAGAGATGGACGCCATGCGCGAGGAACTTAAGGGACCGTCTATTGACCCGGTGCGTCTCAACCTGCAGGTGGTAGGCTCTATGAGGGCATTGGCTGCGATACTGCTGGTCTAATGCTGTGTTGGGTGTGCTGCTTGTTCGCATTTCCAGGAGAAAGACAACTTGGATGACTTTGACAAGAAACTGGAGGATGCGGCGGCCGCCGGCCAATTCGAAGACAGCGACCACGAAGAAGAAGAAGAAACGGTGCAGTGGGACGAACCACTGGAGCCCAGTAATGGCAACGCCAGTACCAGTCCGTTGGAAGGCCAGACGACTTCTTCAAACTTGCTGGGAGCTCAGCCGAGCGTCAGCGGTGGTCTCTTTGACGCGCTGGAGCCTGATAACAGTCGCCAGTTCGGTGCGCTGGAGGAGGAGAAGAGCAGCTTCTCGCTCTCGTCACTACCAGCTGAAGAGCCGCTTCCTGGATTATCGTCGCTGCGCCTGGAAGTGGAGGACGAGTGGTTCTATCTGGATCCACAAGGACTACAGCAGGGCCCCTTTAAGACGGCAGAGATGCGCGAATGGTTCGAAGCTGGTTACTTCAAGCCGCACCTGCCCATTCGTTTCGGACGAGAAGGTCCTTTCACGGCACTGGCGAGTCAGTTTGTACATGGGCAGATGCCCTTCGCCGCACCACCGCGTGTGAATCCACCCAACCTCGGTGGCTTGCATCTGGACCCTCGACAGAGCGAGCACCAGCGGATGGTGGAGCTGCAGCACGAGCAACAACGTCAGCAGCAGCAGCAACAGCAGCAGCAACAGCAGCAGCAGATGATGCAGTTGCAACAACAACAGCAGCAGCAGCAGCGGATGCTGCAGTTGGGCCAGGAAGAGAAGATCCGCTTGGAGATGCAGCGTCTGGAGATGGCGCGGCAGCAGCAGCAGACGCAACTCTACCAGCAGCAGCAACTTCTGCACCACCAACAGCAGCAGCAGCGTCAACAGCAGCAACAGCAGCAGCACATGCTCTTGCAGCAGCAGAGTTCGTGGCAGCGCAGTCAGCGGGAAGGCATCATGAGCGCGCTGGGCATCTTTGGCGCCGGCAATCAGGACAGCGGCATCTCGACCCACGACAGCTTCCGATCCGACCAGATGCAGCTCCAGTTCCAGTCCAACTTCCACACACAGCACCAGTCTGGTATGCCCAACGCGCCGGTTCGTGAGCAAGACCCCATGTTCCTGAACGACGCGACGCAGCGACGTGACCAGCAGTTCTGGCCCAACGCCAGCCACACAGCGCCGCCAGATGCCGTATCTGCGCTTCACCACCCAGAGCAGCAGCAGCCCGCAGGCCCTTCCAACCCGGCCGCACCGGAGTCAGCACCCCTTCCTTCCCCAGAGGCGCAGCGTGATCCGGCACTGGGAGCCTGGGGTGTGAGGACGGCGGCAGGGCCCGCAGCTTCTTCCCCCTCACTGGACGAAATCCAGCTCCAGGAGAAGCGTCGAGCAGCAGAAGAGGTACGAGACTCACTGGGCGGCGGAGAGCAGCAGCGAGCGCAGCCGCAGTCACCCAACGCTTCAAGTGGCGAGCAGCAGCGTAGCAACAACACGCCAGTGAAATCCAAGAAGAAGGAGCAGCACCCCACGGGTCCGAGCAAGGAGAAGAAGGGCAGCCCCAGTGCGTCTCGAAAGAACGGCAAGAGCACAGAGACCCCGAAGCACGAAAGTAACGCGTGGGTAGACGGAGCTGCAGCTCCGGGATCCAGCGGCAGTAAGTCGCTCAAGGATATCCAACAGGAGGAACAACGTGCCATGCGCAGCAAGATGAACGCTAGCGCCAATGGTAACGACAGCTCGGCGAGTCTGGCACAGATGGGTGCGCAGCTGAAGATGATGCTGGGCGTGGAGTCTCAAGCTGCCGCGTCGGGTTCGTCC
The DNA here is from genome assembly GCA_023338225.1 of Halophytophthora batemanensis. Taxonomy (NCBI): domain Eukaryota; phylum Oomycota; class Peronosporomycetes; order Peronosporales; family Peronosporaceae; genus Halophytophthora; species Halophytophthora batemanensis. The sequence goes on from JAADYK010000228.1 coordinate 23,583, forward strand.
CCGACCCCACCTGTTGCAGCCCCTCCGGCTCCGACCCAAGCGTCTGCACCTGCACCTGCACCTGTACCTGCACCTGCACCCACGCCAGCTCCGGCCCCCGCAGCTCCGGCAGCCAGCCCGTGGGGTGCTCCGGTTGTGTCTGCTCAGCCCGCTGCCGACAAGAAGCAGTCAATGCGTGACATCCTGGCGGAAGAAGAGCGTTTGGCACAGGCACGAGCCAAGGCCAACGAGGGGGCAGCCACCAGCTCCCACTGGATGAACGTGGTGGCTGGCAACAAGGTGGCTGCCGCTACAGTCCCCAAGCCTGCGCGATCGTCGCTGGGCCCCGTACCGGCATCTGTGCTCAAGAGCCGGCGTAATGCGAACGGTGCGGCGGCTAAGCCCTCGCCGGCAAAACCCGAGAGCGATGCGTCCTTCTGGAACTTTGGCGCGGCAGCACAGTCCGCGCCCAAGGAGTCAGCAACTGCGGTTGCTCCGGCGACTAGCAACGTGGCGGGATCAACCAATGCCTTCGGATCAACTGGCGTGTCATCCGAGTTCATGGCGTGGGCCTCGAAGCAGCTGAAGACTCTAGACAGCAATGCCAACGTGACGCTGCTGGAGTATTGTGCGTCCGTGGAAGACCCAGGTGAGATCCGCGAGTACTTGGCTGCCTATCTGGGCTCGACACCACGCGTGTCAGCCTTTGCGACGGAGTTCATCCAGCGCAAGAAGAAGGCATCCAGCGGAAGTAACCGACAGGATGCGGAGCAGCGCGCGTCGGAGACGGGCTCGTCTAACAAGCGCGGTCGGCGCCGCAACAAGGGCCAGAAGATCGACCCGTCCCTGCTGAGCTACTCCGTCGGAAGCTAGATGTCCAGACAGCAAGTCGATGAGACAGCTTGGCGACGAGCAAATCGGCTGGGTAGATGGCGCCACGAACAGGGACGTCAGCCAGTCAGCCAGAAAGAAAGAGTGGATTGAATCCCATCGGAGTCTCCGTGCTGGAGCTCATGTCGTCCGAATATTGTGCACTACCATACTTGGTCACGAACCAGCTCTGCAGCTGGACTCGGCTACTCCGAGTGACAGGCTGCTGCTGACGTGCAAGCCATGGCGGGCTCGTGAGCCGTTGATGTTCGTGGAGCTGCTTTCACTGGGACCACGCTGGTCGTCTTCGTTTCCTTCTAACTCCAGGATCAACCCGGGACGGCGCAACCGCGGATTGGTGGGAATGGGAGTACGTGCAGGATGGCAACACGAGCGCAGAGCACTTTTGCCGGAGGAACGAGAATCGTACCAGCCCGCGCGTCAGTTTGCACAGTGAGAGTGCGGCAAACAACTGCACCGAGCGGGTTTCCGATGCTCTCCGTTGTCCTCTGGGTTGTGCTCTCGATGGTGGACAGACTTCTCGCGCAACGGGCCAAGTTGACCGCCTACCCCAATGAGAGCTGCTCGAATAGCACTGACGTATGCCACATGCAGAGCCAGAGAGCCTCGTGGACAGAGGACAATAGCTGCGACGGCAAGTGGAGCAAGCACCTGCGGACAGTGCATGCAGCATATGTGCAATTGAATGCTGGGAGCGCTTCAGGGTGCTGCTCGACTCGCAGAGCGACTCCACAATAGCCGAAGACGCTTCTGAGTCCTCGTTACCTGCATTGAGCTGGCGGAGCATCCAGTGGTGCGAGCGCGCTAAAAAGTGTCTGTGCTCCCAGGCTCCGTGGCGAGCACCAGTAAGAGCAGTGCCAGAAGCGACCAGATCGTTCAGGCTCAAGCGTGGTGCAACTCGCCCCCTTGCTTCGGCATCTGATGCGCTGGCGAGCTGCCGAAGGCGAACTCGGGCTGACGTCATTGCTAGGACGCTGGCGTTCTCGCCTGCTGCACCCAGCACCATCAACCGGTCGCTGGAGAAGACTGCTGCGTTGTGGCTCGAGATCTTCCGACGGCGACAGCTAAGCGAGTCACTACTCTCTCGCTGCTTTTCAATGGAGTCTATCGACTCCAACGGACATGACCTTGCGTCGAAATAACCTCGCCATGCGAGGGGAAAGGAGTGTTTTCTGTCCCTCCAATTCCCGTCGTGAGGGAATACCTCGTGAACTTCAGCCAATCACAGCGCTTGGCAGTTTCTTTGGAGAGACCTGCCAACCCGAGCCAGAAAAGGCTCTGCCTGCTGCTCATTGGCCAGAACCCACGCCCAACCCAGCTTGCGCTCTCGCTTTTCGTTCGGGACAGAGCAAATGAAGAATCCTGATTGGCCAGAACGCTCGGGTGCAGCCCTACAGGTGGAATTTGGCGCCAATCGGAGTGGCCGGCTTTGGTCTTCCCCTCGGGAAACGAATACCTCGCTGTGTCCGGCCCAAAGCGGGTGTCTCCGCAGGGTTTTCAGAGAGCAAAAGGCGCGATTGGCTGAAACGCGAGCTTGCTCCACTTTTGGCCAACCAGATCGGTCTGCCCCTTGCGAGATCTGACGAAGAAGCCGCGCGCCCAGAGACGAAAGCGCCGAGCGAAAGCGCAAGTGCAGCAGAAATGGACGAGGAGATGAAGGGCGAGGCGGCGGCCACCGTCGCGACGGTGGCGGCTGCGGCCACGGAGGAGAAGCGCTTCGAGATCAAGAAGTGGAACGCCGTGGCGCTCTGGTCCTGGGGTGCGTGTCCACCGCTAATTGTGCGCAGAGGCACTCGGCGCTCAGCGTTCGCTGGCGTTGGAAGGAGCCGTCGGGTGGATCTTTTCCTACTGCTGGGGCGAGGAGTGCAGGGGGACCCGATCCACCGTGATGTCTAGTCCAGCGGTGGGTGTGAAGGTGTCGTGCCGCGCGGGGGTGCTAACTGGCGTGTGGGGTTTGATGTGCGGCTATTTCTCTGCATCCCCAGACATCGTGGTGGACAACTGCGCCATCTGCCGCAACCACATCATGGACCTGTGCATCGAGTGCCAGGCGAACCAGGCGTCCGCCACCAGCGAGGAGTGCACGGTGGCCTGGGGCGTGTGCAGTACGTTGCTTGCCATCCGCTTGGACAAGAACTCGTGGTCTTCGTAGGTGCTAATACTTGTCCTTGTCCTGCGAAATCTGTGCGTATCCTGAACAGACCACGCCTTCCACTTCCACTGCATCTCGCGATGGCTCAAGACGCGCCAGGTGTGCCCGCTGGACAACCGCGAATGGGAGTTCCAGAAGTACGGCAGATAAGCGCGCGTACTCGAGAAAGGTGCCTCCGACCTGCTCCACTGGCGCTGCGTGGCCCACGACCCCCTCGTCTGAGCTGCTCCACTGCAATCCAAGCCAATCCAGCTGAGCAGGCCGCAGTTCCTTCACGCAGCAGTGTACATCCCAGCCACGAAGAAAAGCGAAGGCATGCCTTCGGGAGGGGAGACCTGCCTGCATGAGCTTGCTTATTTTTTCTCCATTTCGTTTTTACTAACAGCAAATAGTTGACCTTCCTTCGTAGCTCCCGACACTGGGCGACACCATGAACCAGCAGCTCCGCAATGGCACTCCAGCCAGTAGCGCCCCCTGTGTGGCCGCCACGACGCGTTATGTCCAAAGGGAGAGCACGCCCATGGCGCAGTAGCCCGTGAGCAGCGCGGCGCACTTGTCCAGCTGGAAGCGTGGGTCTTGCAGCTCCTGCGGGATAATCTCCATCATGGCCACAAACAGGAAAGTGCCGCCTGCCAATGCAGCGCAGATGCCGCTGGCAGGCGTGGCGTGGTTGCTGTCCACCAGCAGTCGACCCAGACAGATGCCAGTAGGCGTCATAAGGGAGAAGATCCCCACGGCCGTAAGCAGCTGGGAGCGCGACGCGCGGTGGTGCAGGAATTCCAGCGTCAGGGCGAAGGCGGCCAGCGACTTGTGCGCCAGGATGGCCACTAAGATGTCCCAGGCTGCGCCACTGGAAGCGCCCATGCCCATGCCTTCCATTACGGAATGGAAGGAAAGCGCCAGGAAGACCACCAGCGACAGGAAGGGGCTGCCCTTCACCATGCCGTGCGAGTGCGAGTGGTGCTCCTCGTGCACTAGAGAGTGCACCGCCTCGGCTGCCTTCTCAGCGTCTCCGGAAGGCGATGGCTCCACGTCCGCGCCTTGCGTGCCGTAGCCGTTCTCCAGCTCATGGCTGTGTGAATGACCGTGCGAATGGCCGTGTGAATCACTGCCGTGGGCCACAGTGGGAGAGCGCAGCGTCTCCGAGGCCAGGAGCGGCTTGGCTTCGTGCGCGGCCACGTGGGGCGTGTACTTGTGCTGCAGCGAGTGTGCCAACACCTCGAGCAGCAGCACCAGTAAGAAGCCGCAGCCGTAGAAGAAGTTGGCCCACTTAAAGCAGCGCGGCTCGCCGTGTTTGTCCGCCGGCCCACCGATGGCCAGGAAGAGCTCAGCCGTGTGCTCGCAGCCCCAGCGTGTGAGCGCCACGTTGTGCTGCGCGTCTGGCAGCAGATGCATGCAGGAGCTGGCCAGGAAGATGCCCGCCGCCACCATGTTGAGCACGCTGCTCACGCGCTTGCTCACGCGTCGGCCGCCCAGCAGCGGCGCCATGCCGCCCGTCACGGCCAGCAGCCAGATGAGCAGGCCTGCGAACAGCTTGAACCGGTCCACGTACTCCATCACTCGCTTGCTCTCGTTCTCTCCGTCTCCCGCTTTGTTGGGCGCCTCTCACCGGGTCTTGGTGTCTCTGACTGGCGTCTTGATGTGGCTCACCGCTGTCCTCGTCGCTTGTCGCTCGCCGCTCGTCGCTCGCCGCTTGTCTGCGCCGCTGTCGCTTGAAAAGTGAACGACCAACACGCTTGGGAACCTGCGCAGCCCAGCACACAGCGTCTGCTTCTGGACGCATGCGGCGCGGCGGCGGCAGCGACGACCGCGCCAGCGACTCGGTTTGCGTCGTCCTTCAGCTTGCTACCACCAAAAACAGTCTTCCGCCGTCGGACAACATACGTCCACAGACCCTCTCGAGAGTAGATATGATGCGTCACATGGCCA
>JAADYK010000229.1:0-28525 GCA_023338225.1 Halophytophthora batemanensis
AACCTTGCATCCCTTCCAGAGGTGGCCGTACTGAGCGCCGGCCGCACGCTTGGCCACCACTTGCTTTGCCTTGTCGGTCAGCGGGTCCACGACGGCCACGAACTCGGCAGATAGTTTCTCGAGACGGGACGCGTGGTCCCAGGGGCCTTCACCACCGCCGAAGTTCACGGCACCGGCGCCGATAAGTGCGGCACGAACGGGGCTGCTGGCGATGGCCATCTTGACGGTAGAGGAGGCTTGGCGGGCGGATGAGCGCACTTGCGGGTAATTGCGGAAGTGAGAGGCTACGGAGGCCAAGGACATGCCTTTGCTGGCTGGATCTGGCTCCGGCTGCGTGGCTTCAACCACTGCTTGGAGATGAGAGGGATCAGGTGGAAAGCCTCCTTGAAGTGACCGGAGGCCGGGTCTTCAACGCGAGCGCGTGCCTCGCGTCACTTTAGCGTGAGACTCTGAGGACTAGGAGCAGGGGGGGAGGTAGGTTGCCCCGTGCTACGCAGACAGCCGTTCAGCATGCGGGCGTCTCCTTCTTGCTTCAGCTCCGGTGGCGTCTCGGTCTTTTGGCTGCCTGGTGCCACACTCGAAGCACGAGCTGCCCACACTTCAACCACGCAGCCTTCCCTGAGCGTTGAAAAGGCAGCTGAAAAGGTATCGAGCAGTCGGATTGGACCAAAGGAACGGCACACTGTGATAAGTCGAAAACGCACACAAATGTACTGCTGGGCGTTAGGGTAGAAGCCCACATTGGTCTCTCCCAGCCAAGCTGCAGACCAAGGCCAAGCTGGCGATGGAGGTGACCGCCAACGATGTTGGCGTGGCTGCTCCCGTGCAAGCCACCCCCGACCAGCGCAAGCAGGAGCGCCGGGCCAAGATCCGCCGCGCGCTGCAGCGGTTTGGCTTCCAGACGCTGCGCGGACTCCAAGGCCCGGCGCTGCGCAGCGTGCTGGCTAAGAAGGACACGCTCGTCCTGATGCCCACGGGAGGCGGCAAATCGCTCTGCTATCAGCTCCCAGCGCTGCTGCTGCCCGGATTGGTGGTCGTAGTATGTCCGCTGCTAGCGCTCATGCAGGACCAGGTCACAGCACTGCGGGGCAAGCGGATTGGCGTGGAAATGCTATCTTCACTGGTCAACGAGCAAAAGCGAGAGCAGATCCACGCTCGACTGCTCGCCCAATACGCTCGAAGCGCGCAGGATTCAGCCGAGAGCTCGCGTATCGAGCTGATCTACACAACACCCGAAACGCTAATGGGTGCTCCAATGCAGCAGCTACTGCAGCAGCTGCACAGGCGGCGCGGACTCGCGTTGCTTGCCATTGACGAGGCCCATTGCATCAGTTCATGGGGCCACGATTTCCGACCGGCATATCGTCGTTTAGGCACACTGAGACGCTACTTCCCAGACACTCCTGTCATTGCGCTTACAGCCACCGCTACAGAGCGTGTGCGCAGCGATATCACGCGCCAGCTAGGCTTCAAGACGGGCGAGGCCAACGTGCTGCTCGCGGACTTAAACCGGTCCAACATTTCGTATACGGTGTACGACAAAGAGCTTCTGGCAGATCCGACAGGCGCACTATATCGCTACATCAAGCAGCACCATGCGGAGGAATGCGGGGTTGTGTATGCACACAAGCGCAGTGACACGGACGCCTTGGTGGCTGCTCTGCAAAAGCGTGATCCAAAGTTGAGCGTCGCCGCATTCCACGCCAAAATCCCGCAGCAGACGCGAGAGGAGACTTTGCAGCGTTGGCTGGCGGGGGATGTGAAGGTCATCTGCGCGACGATCGCCTTCGGTATGGGCGTCGACCACCCACATGTACGCTTCGTCGTGCATTGGAACCTCCCCAAGACCCTGGAGAACTACTACCAAGAGTCTGGGCGTGCTGGGCGGGATGGTGCGCCCAGCGACAGCGTACTGCTGTACTCGTCGCGGGACTTTGAGCTGTTTCGCTTTTTGCTGGCCAAGCCAACCAGTGATAGTGGTGACTCCAGGGCAGTCAGCGATGGTGCTAGTGTCAAAATGTCCTGTGCAGGGTCTGGGAAGCTGAACGCGACCCCGCACGCTTTAGAGCTGCTGCAAGCCGTGAAGGCATTTGCTACCAAGAAGGAGTGTCGACGCCAAGCCATGTTGCGCTATTTGGGGCAGAAGATCTCCGTGGCGGACTGCAAGAGGACCTGCGACGTGTGCAACCCCCAGCTGAACGCGTTCCGTTTTGAAGGCAAACCGGTCCTGGATAAGCAAACGGAGGGATTCTGTCGACAGTCGATCAAGAGCATTGAGAGTCAAGCTCCCTTTGCTCAGCGGAAACAGCGAGCAGGAGAGCTGCGGCGCAATAACCTGCTGTTCGGACGCAGCGGAGCTTACGCGCCTAAGGAGACGAAGTCCGTGGTGGTGCGAGGAGACTCGAAGCGCTCACTGGCGGCAGTTGGTTTTGTGGCTGTAAATGGTGACGGAAGCTCCGACGAGCAGGAGGGGTCTGGTGAAGACGGAGATGCTGCATCGTTTAGTACAGCGCTGCACCAACGCAAGAGGCCGCGAGGTCTAGAGGATACGCTGGAGGCTCTGGAACGGGCAGAGTGGGCTGCTGGTAGTAGCAGTGGCAGCGGAGGGCGACGAAAGTTCTCGAGGATGTGGTAGTAGGCAATGCTTGACTACAACTCTGCGATGCAACCGAGTGCGCGGACACTATTATTGAGATGGCAGTCGGTTTTCAGGGGCTGCCGGTTGTCGAGCGCATTCGTGTTAGGTTCTTTGTAGATGCCACTCACATCCCGTGGGCTGGTACGATCTCAAGCAGCACCACAGGGTGTGCGCTCCAGTAGAATATCCACTTGGTAGAGACCTTGCTCGAAGTCGTACCGCTTGATGCGCATTCGTGCTCAATATGCTAGTCGGTGAATGCGCAGGGAGGAAGCCCATCGTGAGATTGATCATAAGTTCATCTGAGAACAAGGTTCAGCTAGTAGGCAGTCGGGAGTGCCAGTCATGTTACTCCGCTTGATGAGCAATACAAGAATGAAGAAAATGAAGTCGGCCGCGGACCTGATGGATGAATGTCGACGAAAGGAGGGCGGAGATCGGACAGCAATGCCGCTTGTCGAACCAAATGCGCGCACCTTGTCGAGTGCCGGTTCAGGCCCAGTCACAGAGTGGGACAACGCGATTGTACTCAGATGCACTGAAGATTAGCAACGCTTCAAGCACTATGGCTCCGCTTCCATGGAGGCGTTCATGCCTCCGCCTTGGGCTCACACTGCAATTCTCCACCAAGTTGACAAGCCTCCGCACGTCTAGTTCATCCGCGCTGTCAAGAATATGCCAAGACTCGCCGCTCTGCTGCAAGGCGCAATGCTCGCTCTGGCTGTCGTCCACTCGGCCGTGTCCGCCCAAACGGCGATTGTTGCAACGGAGCAACAATACTCCCTCAAGGTCAACACCACAGCCAGCGACGCCTTCACACAGATCATCGCCTCGGCCGGCGCAACGTTTCTGAGTCTGCACTTCGACCAGTTCCATCTCGCTTCAGGCGGGGCTTTGACTGTGCGCTCCGCTGACAACCTCACGCGATACACGTACACGGGTCTTGGACGCGGCGACTTGGGCGAAAGCGGTGGCTTCTTCTCGTCACTTATCCCAGGATCCGAGGCGGTACTCGAGTATGTACCTGGAGCGGCAGTGGACGCCTCGGGGGACTTCGGGTTCTCAATTGATCTACTCACGCGCAGTTCGAACGACGGCTCAACTTCCACCGTGTGCGGCTCAGACGACTCGTTGCCTGCCAAGTGCTACCAGAACGACTCGGGCCTACCGCAGGCGTATACAAAAGCACAAGCAGTGTCCAGGCTCTTCATCAACGGCAGTGTCTCGTGCACAGGGCTCCTCGTGGGCAGTGAAGGTCACCTGCTCACTAACTTCCACTGCATTGGCAGCGACTGGGAAGCAGCCACGACCGACTTCGAGTTCGACGCTGAGAGCACGAGTTGCACGGAACAATGCCAACTCCGGAATGGGTGTCGCGGTGCCGTTGCAGCTACAACATCCACATTGGTGGCTAGCAGCGAAGACTTGGACTACGCGCTCGTGAAATTAACACCGGCCACAGACGCCAACCTGAGTGCCTACGGATACTTGCAGTTGCGCGTCGCGGGGGCTGAATTGGGGGAGCAAATCTACATTCCGCAGCACCCCAAGGGCTGGGCCAAGCGCATTGCCGCTGTGGACGACGACGGCAATGACACGACTGTGCTTGGCGTGGATCACACGAGCGCCTGTGGCGAGCATCGTATCGCCTACGACGCCGATACGCAGGCGGGGTCTTCAGGTTCACCTGTACTCGCTGCGACGGATAACAACGTCGTAGCACTTCACAACTGCGGTGTCTTGAGTGGCACATGTGAGAACTCTGCCATCGACATCCGCGCTGTGATCTCTGACCTGCGGGACAAGGGCGTCGTGCCTGCGGACGCGCTGGATGACCCGAACGCCGCCGTTCCGGACGGGCCCTGGCTGCCAGGCTCGACGGTCACTTCGGCTCCTACACCCACCTCTACGCCCAAGCCCACGGTCTCCATCTGCACTATCTTCCGTCAGCAGACGTCGTGCGAGACGGTTGTGCCCGGGAACGAGTGCGTGTGGAAGGACGGTGTCTGCGTCGCCAATGACTAAGACGGGAATCGCTCTCGCTTCGCCTGCAGCTAGTAGAGGATATATAGAGTATGCCCAGTAGGTTGAGCTTACGACCAGCAGTGCCTGCCATGAATGAGAACAAAACGGCATCGATGACTTCCTCGTGTGAGAATTCAGTCAGAATGTAGCCATGTATCCAGAATCGTCGATGTTATTCAACCGGGGTTATGTCACTGTCGTGAGGTACATGCTCGAAAGAGAAGGAAGAGTTACTTTGGAGCGAGGTGTTCATGCGCAGCATGTTCTGGCGGCGCAAGCACAAGCAGTCTGCGGAGGCGGACGCAGGGGAGACGGATGAGCTGGTGAAGCTGCAGAAGCAGCTGGGCATCACACCTGTGAGTGATGCAGACGTACAGGGCGAGTTCCACGCACTGTTCGGCGCCGACGGCGGCGCCACGGCCAGCGGGTTGAGCCCGACCACCGAGCGACTGCTGTTCGGCGACGACGACACGGACGACGAGGAGGCCAAGATCCTGCGTGAACTACAGCTTGACAAGCGCGCTTTAGAAGGTGGAGACATCGATGAGGATCATGTGGAGGCTAGCAGCGAGCTGCAGGGGGTGCTGGATGAAGCGCACGCGAGCGCTCAAGAGAACCACGCACGCAATGCCGCGGAAATGACACCGTCGTCAACTCCACTGTCGACAAGACAGGGCAATGGGCCAACTCCAACGAATAGCTCCTCGTTACAGAATGAAAGAGCTGCTGAGGTGCATGCCCTGAAGATGCAGGCGTTGGCATTGAAGCGGGAGGGCAAGATCCAGGAGGCACTGGCTAAGTTCCGCGAAGCCAAAGAGCTGCAGGCACAGTACTCCATGGAAACCAGCACAAGAAGTGCTGCGAATGGAGAGGGGTCTGTACCAGCTACAGTCGCAGCGGCGGTGCCAGAGGGGTCATCGACGGTGCCAAGTACTCGGGGGGAAGACGAGGAAGACAAGGTGGGCGATGTGGACGATGTGGAAGTGACCGATGAAGATATGCAGGACCCGGAGTTCCTCGCTCAGCTGGCAGAAATGGGACTTGCAGATGAAAGTGGAAGCTCGAGTGCAAGCAGTGAGTCCCAGCGACATCACGCTGTCATGAAGCAGCTCGCCGCCCTAGAATCGCAGATCCATGCTTGTAAACTGGAAGCCGTGCAGCATAAGAGACAGAACGAGATCGCGGATGCGCTGGCATGCATGCGCAAGATCAAGGAATTGGAGGCCAAGCAGAAGGCGCTGAGGGCCTCCCCACTGCTGTCTGCTGGCGTTCCCGCGGTTCGAGCTCCCGTGACTGTCGCTGCTGTGGAGACAATGGAACCTACCCACGCGTCGGCGGGAGTGACCGTGGAGCCTTTGAGCTCGGCTGCCTCCTCGCCAGATGACCACGTCAGCAGTGGAGATGAAAATGAATCTGATGTGGAGGTCACGGCTTCAGACCTGGATGATCCAGCATTCGCGGAGGAGTTGAAGAAACTCGGAGTCGTTGACAGCGACGAGGACCTACCCACGGAGTTGATGCAGTCTCCAACCTCGCGTGATTCGGAAGGTCCACCAGTGGTGAGTACACCAACGCCGCCGCCGTCACTGGCGAGTTCATCGCATTCTTTGCTGCCAAGACGTCATGTACTGCGAAACGCTCCGTCGATTGACGAAGACGAGTTAATCGACGCCTTCGACGATGAATCCGATTCGAACGACGAGTCTTGTTATTTGTCGTCGAGCACAGCGCATCAAGCAGTTCCCACGGTGCCAGAAGATGCAGCGGTAGCTCAACCTACCAGCTCTCCGCCCACAGAAGACGCTGCCGAAAAGATCGCTGAGCTCACGAAGCAGTTGGAGGAAGCGAAGAAGACTGCGCTAGCTTTGAAGCGAGCAGGTAACGTGCAAGCAGCGCTCGAGTCTATGCGGCGGGCCAAGCAGATTGAGAATCTCATCCTACTCAAGCGTCAAGCAGCAGCAAGCTGTGTCGCGGAGCAACCAGCACGGGATTACGTCGAAACGGCCAAGTTCCAAGAGATCGAGCAGTTGCTGGTCGATTTCGCCAACCGAGCGATGTTGTTGGCAAAGGAAAACTTGGCCACAGACCGTGCCAAGGCCTCTGAGTGGCTGGACAAGGTACGAGTAGTTCAAGTGTGCAACTGCTTCCTTTCCGCGCTTTTATGATGGCTTAGACTGATTTATGTATGTGTGGTGTTGTACTTGCTTTTACAGCGAAAAGCGTACGCGGCCGAGCTGGCGAAACTCCGAAGGCTGCGCCAGAATCCTCTGCAGAAAGCACCCCGCTATGACATTGTCAAGCAAACTCGGCAGATAAAGGTTGAACTGCCTGCCATCCCAGAAGATCAAGTCAAGGTCGTGATCAAGGCAGTGAACGGGCTGCCACAGGCTGCAGGGGCATCAGTTTTCGTGAAGTTTTGTCTCAACTTCCCGTCTTCGTCGCCTCATGAAGGACAAACCGAGCCCGTGTACATTGGTTCCAAGGCACCATTTAGTGTGATGATCCCTCCAGAACAGAGTGCGTTCCAGTTCAAGCTGGCACGAACACGAGGCACAGCACGCCTATTCGGGATTAAGAAGGCGGTTTTCGAAGTCTGGAAGCCGGGAACGCTGTTCCGCAATCCAGAGCTCGTCGCTCGCGGCTACCAGGAGCTGGTAAGAATGGCTCGTATCGCTGGTGGGTGGTGTAGTAATGTTGCACTGACTCTTTGACGTTTGCTTTTGCTCTACTTGCTCTCTAGACCCCTCTTCTCACGCACTGTGAAGTCAGCACCTGTCTTCCCTTTGTCGGGTCAAACAGAAGACCGTCGGGCGGAGATGTTGAGGTAAATCAAGTTTTTCTCCGTCTTGTATATCTCCATGCTCCATGATGACGAATCTCTTCTGTGTCTGCGACCCGCTAGATGGCTATTCAGCTGCGCTACCCGCTGAAAGAGAAGGAGATTCGCCAAGAGGAAGTGGAAGAACTGGTCATCGGAGAGTACCCCGAGCCTATCGCTCGTTCGGCTGAATATCCGTCGATACCTAGCGTGGCACTGGAGCCGTCACCTACTGATGTATCAGCTCAGTCGAATCTGCAGATCGAAGTGGAAGACGCTTCTGAGGATGTATCGCCACTGGATGACCCGCATCATGTGGATTTGATTGTCAGCTACGATGTTATCAACGAAGAGGTAAGCGAGTACTTGGGCTTATCCAAGCGGATAGGTAGTTCTCGCTCGAAGGCACTGAACTTCTGTTTTGTGTATGCTCCGTTAATGAATAGATGAGCAAGATCGACGCAAAGCGGCCATCGCTAACTGGCGATATGGCTGTTGAGATGTCTGACCGCTACGATTCACTAGCATTGAAGAAACAGCTGCTGGAGATTGATATGCAGACCGGTAAACTGACGCTGGATATGTACATCGAGCGACTTCGTGCTCGGATTACTGCAGATCGCACTCTGATTGCCGGGTTAATGGCGTCGTCTCGACGAATGGATGCTGCGCGGGTCCTGCACCGTGTGAAGATCATGGAAAAGGAGTTGGAGGGTACAGAGGATACTGCCCCTGATGAGGCATAAAGCTGCCAAGTAAAGTGGTTTCCTTGTATGGCGAAGATTGCGGCGATGCGTTCGTTAGCTTGGTTTCGCTGGCGCTGCTTATTACTCTGTAGTGGTGTTGCTCTCCTCATGAAGAGCCTTAAGCTCAGCCAGCAGCTTTTCGTACGATAGGGGTTCTTCTTGACTGCCCGCGAAGAACATCTGCAAGCTTGTGAACGCGTCGGCCGAAAGCGATAGTCCAATTTGGTTGAAGATCCGCTTCAAGTTCTTCATCTTGATGCTTCCAGTGCGCCTCCAGTCTTTGCGCCGAAAATACTCTTCCACGATCTCCACTTGGGAATCAAAGTCGATGGAAGACAGCTGGTTGTGCAGAGATCGAAGGACTGCATCTCGAGAGCACGGTGGCTTTTCCATCTCGACGCGTTCGAGGTCGCGTGCAAGAGGCATCGGCTTTACCTGAGCTACTGAATTGTTCTTGACCGGTGATGAACTCTGATTCGCAAGGGTGGCAGTTGCTCGCCATTGGGAAATCACTTTCAGGAACAGCTTGTATGCGAATTTCCCCTCGCGCTTCACGTCGAAGAGGTGCTGCAAACTCAGCTTCTCCCTCAGTGTCAGATGGGTTTCGAGCGCCTGCTCCAACTGGGACCAAAACATTTCTGCTGGCAAGCTACCTTGGTGGCTCTGGCTGTCGTTTTCCATGAACAGTCGACTCAACATAGCAACTCGAGGAATGGCCTTCTGGTTTGGGGCGCAAACGTCGGAGTAAAGCTTCTGGGATAATTTGTTCAGCAAGCGAAAGCCGTATGGATCCAGCACGAAGGAATCGAATTCCGTTCGGGAAAGACCTCCCCCGCTGTGGCGAAAGACGGCCACTCGCGACAATAGCAGCTCCAGTTGATCAGCAGACAAGTTGTACTCCAAGGCGCTCAGGCCGCTGTGAAGGCTTTCCGCCGTCAGGAAGCCCTTGTGCTCTCGATCAAAATGATTGAAGCAGACATCCAATTTCCTGTAGTTGTTGAAATCCGAGAAATCGATTTTCCCAATGATGTTGGCCTTCGCACGGATACGTGAACGCAAATGCTCGCACATCTGGTTGCACCATCTCGATTGTGCACTGTTGGGCTCAAGCTGTGTCACTTCATGTAGCATTGTGGTGTAGTTCACGGCGTCTTTGTCTTCTGTATTGCGGAACTGACGAACCAGTTGCCCGATTACTGCTTCTGGGGACGAAGGTGCGGCGACCTTCGTCATGCCAAGCCCAAGAAGTACTTGCTTGAACTCCATTCCCGTCACGAACCCCGAGTAAACACGGTCGTAGACCTCGAATTCTCCTCGGAAGTCGAGACCTTGTTCGTCGCATCTGTCAAGCAACTGCCTGACAATATCGAGCGGTGTCCGTCCAGGTTGAAGTGCTGCTGAGACCGAGTCATCATTTTGTACTTCCTGCTTTTTTGGTGAGACTGCAGTACAAGGTGGGGCCTGCTTTAGGCCATCCTTGAGGTATCCGTGTACAGCTTTTAGCGATACAGTTACGTCTGCCTCGCCGTCACTGCCTTCATAGTCAGGACAGGACATGGAGAACTTTTGAGTCAAGAGCCCCACGCCTCTCTTCGACAGCAAGTCCACCAATCCATTCGACTCCATTTGGCGCCATAATTTGGTCGGTGCAATCTCAGCAAAGCGATGCACGATGCAGAACTCCTGAAATTGCACGAGACTCTTCTCGAAATCCGGCAGTGAGTACTTCACGGCTGCATCCAACGCACTTTCCAGCCGCTTCTCGTTTTGTGCGCTGAGCTTGTATTGGGACTGTCGGTTTGATGAATCTGTTAGCGGGAAGTCAAGCTCGTCTTGGAAGAGTCTTGTATAGTTGAGTGTGTGCTTGTCTGGTCCCTCTCCAAAGCAGCTGTAAAGAACTCGCACGTCATCGACAGACAGCAATATACCGATCTTTCTCATAGCCAGAATAAATTGCCCGCCCTCGATCAGCGAGTTCTTCTTGTCTCCAAACATCGAAAAAGTCTCAGCGACCTCTCTGGCACCCTGCTTTCGTCCGCGCAGCTCCTTCTGAATGTCACGTATGATATCCTCTGCAGACCTTGGTCTCCCGTCAAACTGCACAACCTTCTGAGCTGCGGTAGCAGCCTCCCTCCAGTTGAGAAGAAGGAATGCCGCGTAGTCGATCTGGTCCTCCAGCTGGCGATCGTACGTGTACAGGACGGTTCTCAACTCTTCATCGTCGAGAGGGAGACCCAGCTTAGTTTTGCAAACTTTCACGAATTGGGCCCGAGTGATGTATACTGTCGACGGTGTCTTGGCTTCAGAAGCGAATACCTTCTTCCAGTTGGAAACGATCTGAGAAAGCTGTTTGTTGGGAAGATTTTCAGCTTGACTCTGAGCAAATGCTCGGAGCTTTTGCTCAATACTGTCCATTTCACTTGGCGGGTAGGGTGTCGTCCAGTCGAGGAATTGGCGGTAGTTGATTCCGAATGTGCCACTCGTCTTGGTGCCAAAGCTTTTCGCGATTTCTTTGAGCTGGAGCTCCGTGAAAACCACAAAGCCATTTCGTCGAGCAATGTAGAGAAACTGCGGAAGTGACACGATACCTGTTTCTTTCCAATCAAACCGCTCAAATTCACTCAGCAGGTCCGGGTACCCTCCACAAGTGAGCTTTCGGCAATTCCAAGCCAGTCGTTGAAGTTTGAGCATGTCGTACGTGTTCCATTCTCCTGCTACCTCGTGGATATCGTGCTTCGTCGCCTTCTCCAGTCGAAGGAATAGTTCCTCGATCGGCACTCGTTCAATGGAGCTCCGGTTGCCAGCCACCATTTGGAAGAGAACAGCAGCATCCTTGGGCTCAAATCGTGCAAACTCCGAGTCATCCTGCATAAGCACGCGAAGAAGGTCCTGCTTACTGACGAGTCCATCGTCGGAGTTGACGTACAAAAGAAGTTTCTCTCGAAGTGCAGACACACCAAAGCGCCGACAACGACCAAGTACTTGAATTAAATCGCGGGTTTGTGGCAGCTGTCGCAGCGTGTGAAGTAGCGCGTGGTAGAGGATCTCGAAGCCATTGGCGTCAAACATGATCATCACGAGGTGCAAGTCTTTCGAGGAAAGATGAATGCCGAGTCGTGCCAGACTTTCGCGGAATTTTGTTGGCGACACCACACCGGTGCTGTTCATGTCACCGACGGAAACAAACACCTGGGAAGCATGGGCAACGTCGAGACAGAGTCGACTCAGCACTTTCAGGACATACTGTCGCTGGTGCTTTTCTTGCTCTACTTCTTCCGTCACAGTGGAGCAGACAAAGTTCAAAAGCGCTTGATACGCGACTTGAGGTGCTGTGTCGCGCTGTTCCACAGTGAAGTAGTCCATGATTTGCCACAGCAGCGCGGGGGCTAGCGCAACGCGCGGGATCTGGGAGAGGAAGTATCCGAATTGCTTTCTAGAAACCAGTCGCGTGCGCTTTGCATCGGGAACTTCACACTCAATAGTATGGCATAGCTCGTGCTCGAGGCTACTGAGTTCTTCTGAGGTCCACTTCTTGAATAGTTTTTGCAACTGCAGATCCGCCTCAATAATCTTGTTCCTTGCTTGGAGAATAGCCTCACTGCGAGTATGCTTCTGCTCTCGATATTGTCGGAATTGCTTCTGAAGAGTTCGAGCGGCGTCGTGGTGAATGATCTGGGGTGCATGTAGTTGGTTCAGCTGCTGCTGCAGAAAGTCAGTACTCAGAGGTGTTGCAGCTTGTCTGGCTTCTGCCTCGAGTCGCTGTTGCTGCTTTTTCTTCTCCAGTTGCTCATACACCAAGTTTTTGCTACTAGCAGAAGCTATCGCCTTCATTCGGTCCATGAACGCCTGCTTCCTTCGCTGGAATTCGGTAGTGGCAGGGGTAACAAAACTGTTTGGTTTCGTGGTGGTGGGTTCGACCGCGCGGTACTGATAGCTGGGCTCCTCCACCTTTTGCCTAGTCTTAAGACTGCTGCTCAATGTCTGTTTCATCTGCTGAGCGGTCTTGGATTTGGTATCTGCCAAAATCTCTTCATCCAGATCAACATAATCTTTCTCTGGTAGTGTGGTGCGCGAGTCAGTGGGGCTCTCGTTGCTAGCGCTGACAGGGCTGGGTGGCTTTGCGTGGTTGCGAACCAGCTCGCGATACTCGGTCTCCACATTTAGCAATTCAAAGCCTAGAGCCGAAAGGCACCTTCGGAATTCGGCGCGCGTGATCCGTCCACAGTTGGCCTGGTCAAATCGCGCAAAGAGTTGAGCAGGAGGCACGGCCTCGGCAGGTCTTCGGTTTTTCTGCTGCTGCAAGTACCCACGCATGGTCTGGCGGATCTTGTGGCATAACAGACGCTCCACACAACTGAGTCGAGGGTTCACATGGAACAGCATGTAGTGAATCATCACCATCGAGCCCTCTTGATGAGACGCCTCTGCGTGTTTCTTTTTCAACTTTTGGCTGTCGTGTGTATCTTCACTGGAGGGACTGAATGCATTCACCAGGAATGCCATTTCAGTTTCTGTAAGGAAGATACCAAATTTCTCCATAGCCTTGACTACCTCATCGACCGAAACGTCCATCTTCTTCCATTGCTTGGAGCCACCAGCTGCGTAAAGGGCTTCCTGAACGGATGAGATCTGCTGTGAGTCAATGGCATATTCAAAGCGCTCTTTGATTTTCGCACTGACCAACTCCAGTTCTTCCGACGGCATGGCATAATTCAAGAATTGTCGGTAATTCACCCGGCCATCCATGTCAGGAGAAAACATGGTCAATAGTGCGTGTTGTTGGTCGAAATCAAGCGAGTGAAGGTCAATCAGCCGACCGTTTACACCTCGTGCACGCTGTGTTGAGCTAAGCTGCAACACCTGGAATGGATCCTTCCACTGGATCAACACAGAGATGTCTCCAGCATGCTGGTCGTTCTTATCCATGAGTGGGAACCAGCCTCTGATGCTCTCCCCATTTACGAGCTCAGAGAGCAATAGCCCACATCTTCCAATCATCCCGTCGTCTTGTGTACTGTCATCAAGCTCAACTTGATCGTCAAAAATTGTGACCCAGAATCGGAATTTGGAGAAAAACCGCAGCAAGCACGCATCTACCTCAAGCACGAAGGCTTGGCGACTGCATTCCAAGTCATATTCTGGACTGGTGGAATCCGGGACAATGTTCGTGAAAACGTCCGGAAACCCTAGTAACTGGTAATGCGCGTACGACGATGGTACTCTCGATAGAGATTTGTCTTGCCGCGGCCCGTAGGAGCGTAAATTCCGACAAGCGAAGATGGTGATCTGTAGTTCGTTGACGGGGTGGCGATCTTCGTCGCCAAAAGCTTCATCATAAAGCACTTCTGGTGAATCGTCTGGGCTGGTGAGCTTCTTTCCTGAGGAAAGCAGTTGAACATCTTGAGGATAAGACCGCAAATGCACTCGCCAGATCTCCGAGATCGGTGAAGATAAACGAAGCACGATATTCAAAGTGCCCAATACCACGCTCTCTCCATTCTGAGTCTGAGTCGTCGACCTGACTGGGAGAGCAGACTCCTTCATCACCCCCTTCGACTGGAGCAACTTGGAAAGCCGCAGTGAGGCACGCCCTATCAGCTTGAAATCCCCCCGGACTGCTTGATGGACCTCAAGAACAACCGACTCAGAAGCCAAGTATCGCAGGAAAAATCCGTCCACTGTCACCTTGAATGTCGCTGCTAGATTGTACGCCGGGTGACTTCCCATCAGCAGTGGAGTTGACTGTGACTCAAAATCGTAGAAATCACAAAGCACAAATGTCGAAGAGTTCATTCCGACAGCGTCTCGGTCGAAATTCGCGCTCACGATACCCAATTCCAGAAGTTGCTCACCGGGTTCCAAGTCTCTCGCAGCCAGGATCAGCGACTCTGACAATGACACAACGTCGCTCTCTTCACCATCACTAGACGAGCAGTCCGAAAGTTCAGCAGTAGCCTCTCGAGATTTCAGCAGCAGCTTTTCCCGTGCATACTTGAGTTGGCGAACTTCAGCCTCGAGGTGATGAATACGCTGCTGCCTCTCTTCACAGATCAACTCCAGGTCCTTCATTTGACGCTGAAGCTGGCTGGAGCTCGACACCTTTTGAGTCGTTAGCTCTTCAATCTCCAACGCTAGTTCTCGATTGATGTTCGTCTGAGCATGGAGCATTTTCTCGCAGCGTTCCAATTCCTGCATTGCCTTCAAGTGAGCGATCTGGAGAACGTGAACACGATTCCGCAAGTGCTTCACACTGCTCTCGTCGGCCGTTCCCGATGCATCGAGGAAGCTATCAGGCGTAGCTAGATCACCGTATCTGCGAGTTACAATAGTAGAAGGTCTGGTGCACAAGAAACAAGTTAGTAAAGACAACTTTCAGACACAGACAAGCAGGAGAGCTGTCCACGTACGCAGTCATCGGTGGGGAGCAATCTGTGGCCGCTGGTTGACTGGAGTTCAATGGGGAAGAGCAGGCATCTCGCTTTTCTGGGGGCTGGCTGAGAGGGATGGGCGTATTCGGGCCGGTAATCTGCAATGGCTCCGGTCTCAGTGACAGAGTGGAGGAAGGAGCGATTGAAGATGCCTTGATAGCTGCGAGGCTTGCAGCATTTCTTTCTTCCATCAGGAACTGCTTCATTTTTCCCAGGTCTTGCTCCACTTCGTCCTTTGCTTTCTTCAGCTGTTTGATGGTGCTCTGCAGGTCTCTAATGTTGGCTTGGAGTTTCTGGTGCTCTTCTGTCATGTGGGTGATTGTCGCCTTTTGCTGCTGCGTCAATTTCTCCAGATCGAAAAGCTTGTTAATGCGCTCTTTGCGCTGGAAGGCATCGTTGATGAACGGACTCTCGCACAACGAGGTCATCCGCTCCTCGAGACGACGGTTTTGCTCTCTCAGCACGGCAATGTCCTTCTCCTGGTCCCCAGCTTTGCTGATCCGAATTTCCAGCTCCTCTTTCTCCATTTTCGCATCTTGGAGCTGGGTGCGCAGCTTGTGCACCTGGCGATTCATCTGCTCCATTTGGTCCAAGGTTTTCTCCTGAATCTCACGCTCCGCCAGCGCGTTTGACTCCAAGTTTTCATATCGCGCGTTCAAAATCGCCAGTTGTGCCTGACGGTCTCTCAAATCCCGCTTTGCCTGCTCGAGCTCTAGTTTGGAGGGCGCCATGCCCGCTTCCTTGTTGATCTTGGCGTTCTCTTCTTCGTCACTAGGGCTGGAGTCCTCGTTGTTGTCTCGCTGAGATCTTGGCATTGACTTGGCCCCGTTCAGTCGAAGCTGTTCGTTCTCCTTCTGCAGTTTTACAAGCTGCTTTTCAGCAATAACCAGGCGCTTCTTCAATGCAGTCTCCAGGTCTCCCGAAAATGTGTCTCGATGCAGCTTTCGAGCGCTTTCTGTCTGTTTCTCGATGGTATCTCCGATGAATGTTCCGCTACTGCAGTCAGCCCCACTCCGAGTCGCCGCTTTTTTCGGCGGCGCTGCTCGGGGTACCCCTGCTTTTGGAGTGGCACCAACATTGGGGCGCTTTGGTCCGCGAGACTGCCGCGCTCTCTCCTCCAGCCATCGGTTCTTTTCCATCAGAGACTGGTTCTTTTTTCGGAGGAGCGTGTTCTCGTTCTTCAAGGCGTGGACAAACTTCTCTGTATCGAGATCCCGACGCACTGGAACGATACCGGCTGCCTTGTTTCCTCCCGTCTCTGTATTCACAAAGCAAGCATGCAGACACAAGCACCACGTTCATACAAATGGTTTGCGTCAGCGTCTTTTCTCGGACAGATCGCTGCGTGTTGAAGTGCACCCCCGATCTGTGAAACGCACCCGCGTCGTCCTGGTTGTTTTTCCCTTCCACCAGCCGCTTCTTCTTCATGGTTTCCTCGATCATAGCCAGCTTGGTGTACATCCTATTCCGCCCCAGAAGTCAAGCATGGCACCAGAAACAGCGCAAGAGAGATGAATCCGTGTATTCGTCGCGCAGACAGCATACTACCTCCAGCGCAGCGCTGCCGCCAGCCACTTTACCGCTTGATGGTCGCCTCCTGCTCATTCTTCTTCTTCTTGAGCGCAGTGTTCTCATCGCGCAGAAGCAAGTACTTGTTCTCAAAGTCGCCCGCCATGCTCGCCCGTCGGCAGCTTCTTGCTTCTTCGCGGAGTGCGGAATGGCGAGTGCGGGCGTGGAGGGAAGTTCAACGAGGCGAAGGGAAACCTCTCATACAAACGCGTTGTGGTCGACCGACCGTGAACGGGCGTCGGTTCACTTACAAAGTGTAGGTTGTTCGGTTGGCGGGTCACCGACCGACCGCATGCAGCCCATGGACCATCATTCCGGTTGCGAATTAAGAGGGAAACGTTGCGACTTGAGGGGTGCTTAGAACAGAACCAACCAAGTCAAAGAGTCACGGCAGACGGACGAGGGAGCAGGCGGAACAGAACGCCGCCCACCAGAGAATTGAGAGGCACGAAGACAGCGAGCGCCTTGGAGCAGCCCCGGCAGCCCAGACGCCCCCAGAAGAGCAGAGACACAGAGCACCCGCAGCAATCACAGTCAGCATGAGCGAGCATAAGGTGGCCAAGGACGCGCAGCCCGTGGAGAAGGCGGAGGAGGAGAAGCAGGTGGCCGCGGCCCCGACGACAACGACGGAACCCACGGATGCAGCTGAGTCCGCTGTCGCCGTCCCGGCCGCGGTGGAGGACGTGGCGACCAAAGTATGTAACAGTGCAGTGCTGCGCGGGATGTAGGGGGTGAAGGGCGAGTGACTGACGTTGGGTGTGCGGTGTTGCGTGTTCCGTTGCCGGTGGCTGTGCAGCACCCTCTACAGCACAGATGGGTGCTGTGGTATGACAACCCGAAGAAGCGCCACTCGACCGAGTCGTGGGAGGAGAACCTCAAGAACGTGTACACGTTCAGCACGGTGGAGGACTTCTGGTGGTGCGTACAAGGCAATGCGGGGCGGGTAACGTGTGCGTGGTGGCGCGAGGTCGTGCGTGGTGCTAACGAGTGCTTGTGCGCCCTTGCTGTTGTGCGACGCACAGCCTGTACAACAACATCCTGACGCCCACGAAGCTGTCCATTGGCAGCAACTACCATCTGTTCAAGGAGGGCATCCGGCCCATGTGGGAGGACCCAATCAATGCCAAGGGCGGCAAGTGGATCTTCACCAACCCACGCTCGCGGAAAGCGCGTCTGGATGAATCGTGGCTGTATGTGATGCTGTCGCTGATCGGCGAGACGCTCCAGGACGAGGACGACATCTGTGGTGCTGTAGTTAGTGTGCGCAAGGCGCAGGACCGCATCGCCATTTGGAGCGCAACAGCGGGAGCCGAGGACCGCCAGAAGGCCATCGGCCGGGGCTTCCGCCAGGCACTCGTGGATCTGGGCAAGAATGAGACGCTCAAGTACCAGTCGCATGCCGACGCGGCTGCTAGCGGGTCCAGCTTCCAGAACGAAGTGTACGTGGCTCGTCTTGGTGGCTTTGTGGGTGCTTGAGTGGGCTGGACTAGACTTTGTGGCGGTGTGCTGACGCGTCGATGTGTTGATGTGTTGATGTGTTTGCATGATGGTGAATGTGGTGAACCGCAGATTGTATGAGGCATAACTGGAGCGTCAACTCACAGGCGCGACTGGATTAGTTTTACCTTGGCGTAGTAGAGACCTATACCTTCTTTCATATGCACCTTTTTGATTCTTGGCTAGTGGTCCTTCTTTGGGAACCAAGGCCCAGGCGCCTCGTGTCCTAAGCTACCAGCGCTCGACGATGGCAGCAGCGCAATGCAGCAAGAAAAAGAAAAGAAAAAGGTATCGGTCGGATTGAGGCTTTGGGGTGGGAGCATTGGCGCTCCTGTTCAAGCGGTAGTCGCGTTTGTATCTGTACCTCTCTGCAGCTAGTTGTCAATGCGAAAGAGCCGCACAGACTCGTCGTCGCTGGCCGTGAGCAGCCCCGCGGATGGCACATTCTCGAAGGCCGGGATGAACGTCATGTCCAGCACCATGTCCGTGTGGCCTGCAAGTGTTTTGATGAGCTGTCCACTGCGTGCGTCCCAGGCGTACACGAGCCCTTCCACGGTGCACGAGTAGATGATCGGCTGTGTCGGGTGCCACAACAGCTTGATCACGCCGGCAGGGTGTTGGCACACGTGTCGGCACTGAAGTACACACACACAATACCCGTGTCCACACGTCAAAACAAGTGCATCCAGCCAAAATAAAACGTATAGAGGTGCTATCGTTTACCTGATACGTGGCCAGGTCCCAGATGCGCAGAAATCCGCCCAGACAGCCCGTAGCGGCCCAGTTCATCGTGTTGCAGAAGCCGCCGCTGTGGAGGACAAGATTAACACACAAGGTCCATGCAAATGTAAGCAGATAGCTTGTACCACCATCATCATAGAGAAGAACCGGTGATGAAAGGCGTAGCATACCATTCCACCGAATTCTCCGTGGCGGTGACGTTGTCGCTGATGGTGCCGACGCGGCCAGGGTCCACTCCCTCGTGTGAGAACGTCGCTAGCACGCGCTTCGTCTGCACCTGAATGAGGCGGGCCGTGCCGTCTTGCGAGCCGGAGATAGCCAGCGGTTGCTGCAGTTTATAAACGAGTTCATAACTAGCATCAGCCTTCTCTTCCGAGATCCGTATTGCAAACCCTCGTGCAAGAAGTAATTACGTACGCTTGGGTGGCACACGACAAAGGTGACGGGTCCTTCGTGGAAGTCATGGCTGGTCATAGACAGCAGAGGACGTAAGTAAGACCGCACCTAGTCAACGCATGTGCAGCACTCGAAGGCCTGTACACACCCGCGGAAGACGTGGCTGCACTCTCCAGTTTTGGGGTTCCACACGCGCACAGTGCCATCGGAGCTACCAGTCACGATCATCTGCGCCACCACAATCGCAACAAGATATTAGCCTTCCCTTTTCCATCACAACCCAGCCAAATCATTGCGAAGCTCGAGCATCAAAGTGAAGACTACGAACCTTGCCGGGTCCAGTGAAAGTGCCGCATGTGACGCCGTCCTCGTGGCCCGCAAAGACGTGCATGCATTCGCCCGTAGTAGCCAGCCACATCCACACCGTCCCGTCGCCTGATCCAGCTAGCACCACATTGCCCTTCTTGTGCCAGCAAACCCACTCCACCTCCTGCGATGGGCCCTCCAGGCTCTGCACCAAACTGCCGGTGGCCACATCCCAGACCTTGACCACGCCGTCGTAGCCGCCAGTGGCGGCGTACTTGCCGTCGAAGCTAAAGTCCACAGCCACGACCGAGTCCTTGTGACCTGTGAGCGTGTGGATCACGGCGCCGTCTTCGCGGTTCCATATGACGCCCACGTCGTCACCACCACCCGTGATGACAATGCGCGGGTCCACGGGGTTCACGCGCACGGCGTATACTGGGCCCGAGTGCTTGTTGAAGACCATGTCTGCGTCGTCGCGCACGTCGGCGTCCTCGGCCGAGATCTTTCCTTCGTCGTCCACGTCTTCCATGTCGTCCTCATCGTCGTCTGGCAGTGTTCACAGCAGCAGCAGCAAGGCAAGGAGCAGGTCGTTAGCGTCGGATCAGGCAATTGCACTGTCAAAGCGAGCGAACGCACGCGCGCACCTTTCGGCGCCTCGCCCAGCTCGAACTCCTGCGTGGCCTCGTCGGCCGTGATGAGCTCGATCTCCGTCTCCTCCGCGTCCTGCATGCTGGCGTCCTGCACGTTGGCGTCCGTCATGGTGGTGGTGTTCAACTCCGATTCCTCTGCTGGTCAAGCGGGTCAAGCGAGGTGTTGGTTGGTTTCTACAGAACCTGGCCGCGCTAGGTACGATCTGCGTTCTCCTGGGACAAGCAAGCCAATCAGAGCGTGCCACTTCGGAAGATCTCGTATTCCACCCCCTGGCTTTACCAGCATCTAGGACCTATCCACACGAGCATCAGGCTGTAGGTGCGCACATTTGGAGGTAGACTTGAGAAACCAAGGGCAGTATACCCAGGAAGCTGTAGCGTTGAAAGACACTCGAATAGCGCGCGGTCCTGATCGCCCGCGGGGGCGGACGACGAGCGTCACACGGAATCGCCCGCCGCCGAGCAGAAGATGCGATTTAGCGCCACTGCCACGACGGCCGTCATCGCCTGCTCCTGCATGGCGGTGGCCTACGTGGGAGTGCTCTACACGCTTCCCCACACCATCCGCAGACTGCCGCGCGACCACCCCACACACGTGCGTGGCTTGGACTGGGCTGGCGCCGTCTTCTGGCGTCTCGACGCTGCTGCTCGGGCGTCTTGCAGTCCACGGTCTCTCTTGCTGGCGCAACACGCGAAAGACTGACTAAAGCTGGCTGGCTGTGTGTCCTCTTGGCCCCTGAACCATAGATCCTGGCACGCTTCCTGCTCATCTGCATCTTCTGCGCACTCTGTCCGTTTGTGCTGGCAATGTTCTACGATCACGTAAGTGCTGCAATGGCTTCATGCGCACTGAGGTGACGAGGTGGAGGCTGCACTGTGCTGGGATTCTAACTTGGCTACTGTATGTGGATTTTGCGTGGTGCAACATGCAGGACGAGACCAGTATGTCGTTTGCACAGTGGCTCGGGATCCGCTGGGAAGGTCTGGTGCCGGCGGTCATCGTCCCGCTCTTCGCCACGGCGCTGCTCTTCACGGGTTCGCTGTTGGCTAACGCGCTCCGCCTACTGAACGTGTCCAAGCAATTCCACTCGAACGGTTTGTGGTTCGCCATGAAGAACTCAGCGCTCTACTACTCCATCACGCACGACCGCCTCCCGTCACTGCGCACTTACGTGCTGGTATGTGTCATCCATCTCAACCTTGTTTGTCTAGTCTTCAGAGTATACGCTGGACAAGAATTCCTGGTGGATAATGGTGTAGCGTATCTGACTTGTATCTCGTGCTGTATGTCTACGAACGTATGTACTGCAGGGTCCTTTAACGGAAGAGTTCGTGTTCCGAAGCTGCATGGTCCCGCTGCTGGTGTGCGCGGAGTTCACAGTGAAGCAGATCATCCTCGGCAGCCCCCTCATGTTTGGTGCAGGTACATCTCAACCAGTGAAGCAGATTGTTCTCTACAGTATGGCAAGCGTTTTTGCAGTCACAACCGCTTGTTGCTTACCATTGCGTATGCTTCTGCTCTCTCAGCGCACCTTCACCACTTCATGGAGCATGTGCGGCACGGTCGATCTCCAAAGGATGCCGCGTTGACCGTTGGTGCGTGGCCTCGGAGCTCTCTTTGCACTATGCTGTCTTTATTCATGTGGTCGTTTGCTGATTTGAGTGGTGGCTGCTTGCAGGTTTCCAGCTCATCTACACGTCGTTGTTCGGAGCCTACGCGACGTTCATCTTCTTACGAACAGGTCAATTTTAAGTGCCCAAGTGTTCATTGCTGGTGTCTGTATTGGGTTTATAGTCGCTAGACTGACGCGTGACGTGTTCGTTTGCGTCGTTTATAGGCCATTTCGTCTCGATCTTTCTCGTCCATGTGTTCTGCAACATCATGGGCTTCCCGGATCTCACCTTCTTCAACCCGGAAAATTCTCTCCACCCGTACCGAATAGGTTCGTCCTCCTTGATTCGTGTCCGTCCTCCTTGATTCGTGTCCGTCGATGGTGTTTGACCCATGGACGTCATCGCTAACACTACTGTCACGTGTTGTTGCTATCGGACAGTCATCCTTGGAGCGTACTTCCTCGGCATCTATATCTTCACGCGTACGCTCATGCCGCTCACGACGCCTGAGATGTATTCGTCCGAGATGTGGAACGCCACCGCGTCCACTACGGACCACGAGCTCGTGTTCGGGTTCTCGGAAACGCTTTAAAGTCCTGCGGCCATATTGATGCAGTCGTCCAAGCCTTGTTCCTCCTCCCTACTATGAGATCTCCCATGCATTCCTGCCCCCAACAGTTGGCGACACACTATAGAGCATTCCATTAAACCGAAAAGAAGGGTAACGCCACCATAATGTTGTGTTTCCCGCTCCTCGTCTCCTTGTGCTCGCTTTCAGTAGCCTAGCTCTCCGTCTCATTGATCAGTCTTCGTCCACCCACCTCAACCTCGACAATCGTCTGGATCTTGGTGCTGATGCCAAGACTCCTCTAACCGTTGAAGTTCATGCATGAGGCAGCTGCTGCTGTGATGGCAGTGGTCGTTTCTCACGAACACCATTCGGGGCGCTGATGACAGTGCCTCAGTAGTTCGTATGCTCCTTGTGCGAAGGCCGACCGCGACTAGTCTGATCCGGCGTGATCACATCGCCACCATTCGCAATGCTGTCGCGACTGGTAGCGTAGGCTTCCGCAAGGTCACTGCTCTGGTACTCGACGCTTGAGACACTCTCGTTGTGGACCTTCCTCTCCAATTCACGGGCATACATCTGCATGAACAATAGCAAATTGGTAAGACAGTCAGATAGGATCAGACATCTTTTAGCAAACGCAACCCACTGAGCGGTTGAAGCAGCCCATACCTTGCTTTCGGAGAGCTCTTTCTGGAGCTTAATCACTTCCGACCGTAGCGTCATGTGGTCCGAGGTCAGCTGGTCCACCAACTTGTCTTTATTCCGCAGTCGCTGCCTCAGATTCTACATTCCACAAGTTATAGCAACTCAGTAAGCCCAATGAACAAGATCCCCAGGCAAGCAGCAGACCATCGGCCCAGTACGCACCTTGTTTGCCAGGCGCAACTCGGCTGCCAAACGTCCTTCCGCCACTGAGAAGCCGTTGCTGCCGCCGAGCCCAAGCACATCTTGCTGGCTGATGAGCCACGAGCGCTGCAGCGTTGCATGCGCTTCCAACGCGCCACGAAGAAGAGTGGACTGCTGGTCGAACATGAGCTGCATCTCGCTGCTGGAAGGCGAGAGGAAGAACTCCCGCGCATCCACATTGTCCAGCCGTCGCTCTTGCTCGCCACCAAACCTTCGCTTCTGCTCATCACCTCCCTTCTTCGAGAGGTCTCCGAGGGCAATCATGACGTCAGTTCCCTCGGAAAGGGTTAGCCCTGAAGGTGTCTCCTTCGCCGCTGTTGTATTGCTAGGAGAAGATGCAGGCCCCGCTCTCTCGGTCCTAGGTTGGGGAGTGCCGCTTAAACTCCGCGTCGTGTCCAAGAACCCTCGCAAAGTCCCATCGCTCTCACTCAGCTCGTCACTCATGTACGCCGTGGAGCTGTTTTGGTTGTCAAACTCGTCACCACTCGCGTACAGAGGAGCAGCCGATACATATGCCGTCCATTCTTCCAACGACTTGGCTTCCAGATCTGCGTAGAACTTGTCCTCGAACGGACCACACTCCTGACGCCAGCGCAGAGGCCACTTCTGCTTGTCAAACCCCATCAAGTCTTCGTCATCGCGGCCGCTGTGGCGATCACTCTTAAGGCGACGAATCTTGTTATCCAGGAAGTGGATTTTCTGCTGGTGGATCGCAAACTGTTCGTTGCGGATGACCTTGAGCGTTTTCGCCGCTTCCATCAGCGGGTACGAGCGGCTTGCGATGAAATCAACCGCTTCGGCAACTACCGCGTCAATGTCTCGCGAGAACTCGGACGAGTTGTCGTACTCCAGACGCCGAATCTTCGCCAGCACCTTGAACAAGTCGATCCCCGACCTCTCCCGCCCGAATTGCTTACCTGCTGGTTCCACACCACACAGCATCGGGCCACAGAACGGCATCCCTTGGCGGTTGGTAGCCAGCGTGGACCAGATCTTCTCCAGCATCTTCCCCAACTGCACTTTGGCTGGCGCGTTGAGGTAGCAATACGGACACATGAAAGACCGCAGCTTCTTCGAAAATATCTGGCCCTGCGTAAGCTAAATAAACAACATCACAAGTGCGTCAGTTCCTCGGTTCTGCAGCAATTTCAAGGTCCTATGCCGTGGAAAACCATATACCTGGGGCAGGGCGTCATCCGCCAGTGCAAGCGGGCACTGGTTGCACTTCCACAGCAAGTTCTTGACGTTAACCTTCCGTGGAGATCCATGCTTGCTCTTGCTGGACGATCTGTCTGGGTCTTCACACACCTCCTTGCTTCCAGTCAACGCACACGTGTGCCGAGGACAAAACCACGTCGCGTCTTCGTTCTTCGGGAACGGATAAGACCCCAGACAAAACTGGTGGTAGACCTTCGTGCAGCCTTGGAACTCGCACACGACCAGCTCTCCTCCAAACCCGCACACCAGGCACTTCTCTTCAGACCGGGGCCCTTCGTCGCCTGTTGCACTGTCCGGATCCGACGAAAGCCCAGCTCTGTTGGTGGGAATTTCAATGTGCGGCGGCTTCTTGTGGCCAGCCGCAGTGCCGTCCTGGGACCCTCCGCCAGTCGCCTTTGGCGTCGACGAATCTTTCTTCGTCCTGGACGGCGAGACTTCCCTTGACGCTGAGCGCTGTGCCCGATGTTTCTTGGCCGGGACAGCTCTATCCGGATCCGGGGAAGCTGACGGCAATCGACGCTTCGTCGTGCTGTCTTTGACCTTATGCTTGTCTTTCTTCGTCTTCTTCGCAGATGTCGAGTGCTTCACCGACGATACTGCTGAGCCAGAGCCAGAGCCAGAGGAGTTGGTAATGGCACTGGTGCTTGCGCTTGCCGTCTCCTCTTTGTCAGATTTGGCTAGCTTCGCTTTTTCTTTCTCGCAGTCCGGACAGAACCAATCCCCAGGAGGGATTGACACCAATGGAGGGTCGAGACAGTTCATATGGTACTCCCGCTTGCAATTCTCGCCGTCGCACAGGATAAGGAGCGAGTAGTGGTCATCCACGCGATTGCAGCGCTCGCACGGCATGTCCACCGCGTCTTCCTTGTGCTCCATGCTGCCATGCACAACCTCAGCATGTTAATAAAGCCTCCATGCTGATATCTATTTCGTTGGAGTGAGAGCCATGCCAGCATTTATCGCCACGTACATGCGGTCGAAGAACCGGACGCCCATTTCGTCTGTGACATCCCACACGAGCTTGGCCTCGTCCATGGCGTCTTGGATCAGCTGCGCGTTGTACTTGTTGGACGATGTGAAGGCTGAAGCGTCCTCTGGGAACGGCTGGATGGTCGACTTAGAGACCCACCCGCTGCAAGTTCCAACCGCGAGTGCAAGAAGTAACAAGGGAAGCAGCTATGTTAGATTGAGACAGCTCACCAACAACATTTGAACAGGATATAACGTAGCAGATACGTACTAGTTCCTGCTGCCGAAGAAGTAAACGCAAGCTTGACCCTTCTTAGACCGATAGCGAGACATCTTGACAAACTCGCCTGGCTCGCTAAACTGCACCATACCAACCAAAGAGGGACGACATGGCCGTTGTTGTTAGTCTAATATAGGGAACAACCACTAGAGAAAGCAGAGGAGAAGTGTACCCTGGCAGGCCATGGCTGGTAGCGCCCCACGCGGGCGAGCACCAGCCCACCTCTCTGGTTGAGCACGTCGCGGAGTGCCTGGTCACTGGTGGATAGCAACTCTGTGCATACACACAGTAGACGTAACACGGGTCGCAGGGTGTTAGCGCTACACACTCAGCTCTACAAACTGATTTGTGCGTATTCTCCAACTGCTCACCATAATACTCCTCCTTTCGCAGTGCGATCTCGCTCGAGCTCATGCGCTCCTTCCCCATGGCGCGTGACGTTTGGCGCCCACTATCTACGCAAAACACGACGTGAGCGTTGATGGCTACTGCGAGTCACTGGACATGCGAATGAGGGTGCGGAAAGCGTACATGTGGTGCTGCGGGTGAGGGATCTGCGCTCGGTGGTGGGGCAGGCGCTCGGAGGCCGCTGTTCGCTGGTCCGCAGCTTCTTCTCGTGGAAAGCGCTTTGGTCCAAAATGTAGCGAAGGCGACAGGGCGACTTATCACACCTAGCAGATTTTAGCCAATCAGACGGCTCTTCTGAATCGGAGCTCGCGTCCCGGTTCTACATTCGGCGCCAAGTGCTTTCACGCACCACAGTCCGTGGCAATATCTCAGGAAAAGTTTCCCGTTAGCACGCGCTGTTTGAATACAACCCGTCTATTGCCCAGGAAAGGTTTGTATACGCTAATGGAAGAGTGGTCTTTATAGTTTCGACCAACTGTGGCCTAAACCCCGTTTAGGCCAAGGGTTTTGGCCAAAAGGCCAAGTAAAGGCGGCCTAAATGGCTCCTCAAAAAATGGCCTAAAAGATATGAGATACGGAAACTTGTATTCTATTTGGTTTCTCGCGCACTTCCTCGGCAGCTCAGGGAGGAAGAAAGAGAATTGACAGGAAGCGAGCGTATGATTGATTCTGCAGCGCGAGTTAGTGCTGGTAGTGTGTGTGTGTGTGTGTGTGTGTGTGTGGAGGCGAACTGCGGGTCGATTCTGTGGAGTGAACTGGTGCTGGTGGCGTGTGTGGAGAAAGCGTGCGATTAATTCTGCGGCGAGAGCTGGTGCAAAAATTGTAAGAGTCATTGAAGGCTGCGTCCTCTCATAGTTTTAGGCCATTAAGCCATCTAGGTCATTCAGCCAGGGGGTTAGGCCAAAGACCTGGCCGAAACGGCCCAAATGGCGAAAAGACCAAGCCTTTACCATCACTGCCTGGAGGGCCTCACAAATGAGACAGTGCCAAACGTTATCCGCCTTAACGCCAAAAGACTGAAATCAAACGATGTGTATTGGTGTGTTCCTCGGCACCTTGACCTCATGTTGAGCTATTGCACTACCTCAGATTCCATTGTGGAATAAGCTATGAGATTCAATGCGAACCAACTCCAGATATTTGTTGGAAAAATCAAAATGAACAAGAGATGTCCTTGTTTGAATTCGTGCGAGGAGTCCAAATCTGAACTTAGGCTGGAGTAAAAGTGTGAGGAGCCATTCAAAAAGCAAGAGAGATGTACGCTGAAAAGAGAGTGAAAGCACGAATATAACACATGTTAGTCAGTCCTGATTCAATGTGCAACTGCTTGCTTGGAAATGCACTGTATAGACTTCTTGCACCTGGCATGCTTCGGCCGGCCGATTTTCCTTCTCGTTCTCAAAGCCAGGTACGATGTAGAGTGGATTGTTGCGTAGTATGGGCCGCACGTACTGCAGGACTTTTTTGTAGATGTCGTTCACCTTGTCTTTGTTGAGCGGCAGCGTCAGAACCACTTTGTCACCTTCCTAAAATGCCTTCGCATTGCTCTCGCTAATGCCCAATGCCACGCCTCGCTTCAGCAAGTTATGCTTGGTGGGAGTGTAGTTCGGCCTACGTTTGTAGGCAACAGCGCCAGACTCGGATGCTGCGATCGTAAAGATCTGGCAGCTTTGAATCTTGTCGTTATCTTTGCAGAGTGCCGAGAGTGGTGGCTTGGAGCAGTGAAAGATGTGGCCTATGTGTTTCAAGTCCAAACACCCATTGTCGGGCGACGACTTTTTCACAGCATTCATCGTGCCCTCCAAAATTCAGAGGTCCCGCTTAGCGCAGTTCCTCTTAATGTTTCCGAAACCTCTGTCGCAATGGTCCTTGGTATGCCCCTTGAAGAGGAAGCTGAGCGTGGTTTTATTGATAGCCCCCGAGTGCACCAAGAAGAGGAGAAAGTTCAGCACGAAATTGGTTTTCACTTGTCCCCCACGGTTATTTGCCTACACGTGTCACGATTTGCTTCCCTTGCTGTCTCCTTAGGTCTGTCGCAAGCGAGCATGCGAGTCTAGAATGGAGATGGCTAAATTACTGTCCTTCTTGGTTTTACGCTCGCTGTAGACTAGTTTCTCTGCTTGCCTTCTGAAAAGCTGTGGATTCCAAACACCGACACGAAAATGAAACTCAGGAAGTACCACATAGATGACGTATGTGCGTTGTGTGGGAGTACCACGTTCTGCGCAAGGTCGATCATCGTGACCATCGCCTCTGACGTGGCTGCAGAGCAATTAGATTTGTACTGACGCTTCATTGCCTTGGCGCCCGCCGCGTGGCTATCAATATCCTCTTTAACATTACAGTTGGCTCCAAGCCCATCGTGTTACAATAGAGAACACATGCATCGCACACACTGTCTTGCGGGCTACGAATGTTGACGTTTAGGCGCTTCTCTTTCAAAATAAAGAGCAAAAAGTAAAAGATAACATCTTCAATCACAAACAATTATAATCGGCCCATGCTACACAAGCAAGCAAAATCGTCCCCCAACCAGTCCCCCAAAGCGAGCCACGTCACGCCACGCCACGCCACGCCATGGAAAGTGGCGCGGTCGGCCGGGCCGGGCCGGGCCGGGCCTGACTGGGTAGGTGGTCGGTGTGCGGTCGGGCAAAAGAAGCTCTCCCAGCTGGGTTTGAACCAGCGACCTTGAGGTTAACAGCCGCACGCTCTACCAACTGAGCTATAGGAGAAGCACAAACACTC
>JAADYK010000230.1:0-28480 GCA_023338225.1 Halophytophthora batemanensis
CAGTTGCGCAGCGACGAAGGCTGGCGTGAAGAAGGTTTTGATGAAGCTAGCGCCAACCACACTGAGGTGGTCCAGCACAGGCGTCTTGAGATGGCGGCGGTGATTCTCATGGACACGTCACGAGGAAAACGAGCCGCGTTCGGCGTGCCCTTTAGCGCCTCAAAGATGTTCATGGCTGCGTCGCACTGGTAGTCCCCGAACTTGGCGTTCTTCGAGTTGTACGCGTGACTTCCATGGCTGCGACGGCCAGAGTAGGGTACACAGCATTGATAATAGCCTCGAATAGCAACTCCACCACGGACAATGTTGTGGAACAACTTTCCAGCCGCCAAGTCGGCGTCCAGCTTGAACGTGGAGCGCACCACGTTGGTGGTGGACACCGCGGGATGCACTCACGCACCAGAGCCACCCTTGGACGCCTTGGAACCCTTCTTCTTGGCCACCACGCCCTTGACGAACTCCTGCTTTTGAAAAGCATGCTTTTGCCGTGCTTTTGCCATCACTGCTCCACTGTCCTCGACTTTAGGTTGTGGGTTTGCCCCGAGTCCCGCCACTCCTACTCAACGGACGAGGCGGCGATGGCATGGTTGCAGCACTTCTTCCTGGCGGATTTTCTGTTCCTATCTACTTGAACCGTTTTCGGTAAAGGGTGCAAGCTGGAGATCGACGCGTATTGCAAGCTATACGCCTTGGATTTGAACTACACGGAAACCAACACTTCCGCTGCGTGAAGCACTGGCTTCCCACTCGACAGAATCAAGAGGCAGCTCTGGGACGTGGTCAGGAAACCACCCGCCAAACACGGGCAAACAACACCTCTTTGGCGGTGATATGTGACGGCACTATGCTGAAAATCGGCCATTATGTGCGGGCGTGCCTCGACGACTTTGGGTTGGAACCACGGCGCATGAACTCGCAAGAGTATAAAGCGGTCATGGCAGCGTGCGAAAAAGAGCGGGCTGAGGTGTTGTCCACGCAGCTTCTCAAAGGCAAAAGTACTCTGCCAGCAAGCCTACATCAGATGTGTGGCGGTGGCTGTTGTCCCCAAAGCATCCTCAGCGCTACAGAGGCTGCGAGTGCTTTCAATGCGGTCGCGTAGTGGACCACGCTGGGTGCGTGGGTCGTGCGAAGCAGTACCTCCGCGCTAGCTGCCTTTGCGGCAGGGATGATGCGGCTAGACCAATGACCGGCCTGGGTTTGTCCTCCTGGCGAACAACTCGCGATGCGAGCTCGGTTGATGTGCTGGACCGTGGCTTCGGACGATCCTCTTAGCAACAAGAAGCGGAAGCGCGCGCCTCCGACCAAGTGCAAGATAGGGGACTGTGTGAACGTCGTGAAATGGCGTGGCTTCTGTGGAGCTCACTCTAGATCGATATACCATATCTCAGACTGCCAGACGCTGCTGAAACTCTCAAGGGACTTGTGCTGGATAGAGTGGGGGAATGCGTTGCAGGACCGACGGCTGCAAGAAGAGGGCGTCTCGGAGTAGAGAGGCTTTTGACAGGAACACTCTCGGTAAGACTGGAGCTTCGAGACCACGCTCAAGCTGCCATGCACGATTCCAACCATGGTCACCGTTTTGAAGCGCCACCGCCGTAGCCAGACGTTGGGGACATCGGTCAGTCCAGAAGTGAAGGCGAGGTCGATAAACATGACCTCAGAGCGTCCACGCGGCCGGTGAGTTTCATCGTTAGAGCTTAGTGTGCTCCGTCGTCGAGAAGTCTTTCACCTGTGGTTTTCGTCACTCGAGTCCAGTTTGTTGTCAGCCACTTTGACAGTCAATGACCTGCACTGCATGTGCTGGGCTGTGCCACCCAGTGGTCGCTGCTCAAGTCGTTGTCAGTTCGCCTCGCTCGGGCCTTGCTGGTGCAAGGAAATCGGCGCGCTCCGCCAAGCTTACCCGATGCCTCACAGACTCTACTAGAGCCTCTCTGCCCGATGCTTCTTGCCTATCGGATAGGGGATGCAAGGTGAACTTCAGCAGACCTACACTGCAAACTAGACCCTGTGACAGATAGACCTCAACCGCAAGTGGAGAGTGCTGGCAAGTGCTTAGCGACGCTCACCGGAAAGGGGGTATAGCATTGCGGGCGAATCCGCTCAACGCAATGCATCTGCTCTCTCGCAGAACTCCCTCGACTACATGCGTATTTTCAACTGACTTTGGCTTCGGATAGTACGTACAAGCTCTGGTGGCGATGCAGTTTGCAAGCGTGCATACCTCCACATGGATATTCGCAACCTTTGCTGCGACAGCACTACTTCAAATGCATGCACACCCCCGCTGCGATTGCCGCCCAACTTCGCCCACATCAGACTCGGCAGGCAGGATCGCTTGGGACAAGTCTCGGTAGTCAGAAGCCAGAGGCCAGAGGCCAGAGGCCAGAGACCAGAGCTCCCAGTGAAACCCAACTGTGCCGCTGTCTGCAAACTCATCGAGATGCACGCCGAGTCTCGGTCCGACTTACATGGATTCTCTCTTGATATGTCGATGTGTGTGGTGCTGTTCCAGTTCGTAAACTTGAGAGCGGGACTCCTTTCGGAAGGGAGACGACCATCACTGTCGCTGTAGCCACCACCCATACTGCCCGCCCCGCTCCGGCGCGATCGCATGGGATTCGCAGTGTCATCAGGATGAGTGGGGCCAGCCAGCAAACGTTTGCGGGACGACCGAGCGACGAACCAGACCGCACTGCTCTGACTCACGTGGGAATTCCGAGGCGAGCCCGACTTTCTCTCACCGCGAAGGAATCGGAGGAGAGCCGGACGGAGACAAGTCCTTGTGTGCCAGGCGCAGCCAGGGCGCGCTGGACAGAGGCAAGCTGAAGCGATGCTCCGAAGCGTGGGGAGTCTCTCGTTCGCGAGGCCTTTTTAGTTTCCATCAGGATGCGCGCGAGGTGATTGGTTAATCTCCGATGAATCTGGATTTCGCCAATCATCGGGGCGAAAATCCATTCGCCTGGCGTCAAAGTCAAATAGTGATCTCTTCGAGCGTTGCGCAAATGAGCCCGACAGAAGCATACTGTTTTCAAGCGTATTTTGCGCAGTGTGACAGCGTGGTGTGCAACATGCCCCGTCTTTGGCAGCACTGGTAGAATATTGCCAACTCCTGGCAACGATGTGTCATTCCGCCTGGATACTGTGTTTACAGACGGTGGTCCGTCTGGTCGTCAATGAGGCGAGGCAATGGCTACACGATGACCACGTGGCATGTTTCACCGTGTCGCACCAAGCAACCACGCGATGCTTGAAAACCGACGCGGTATTCGGTTCTGCAACGATCTAGCCCAGCGTGAGTGGAGGTCTCTCCCTCGTCCGATCACTCTAGCAGCGCGAAGAAACAAGGCTGTCGGCACGAGGACGCCACCACCGCCCTAAAGCCAGACAGCAGACAGCACACTTCCACGTGGCGCAGACAATTGCAGCAACCTCCAGTGACCAATCCTCGGCGCCGTGGCCACCAATCCTGCAGTGCTCTCGCCTCAGGATGCTGGCGTCGTAAAGAAGAGTTGCGGTGTCGACGAAGAGGTCTCCTCTCCCCACGCGTTGCCAACCTTGGAGCCAATTGCATGAACTGCCAGGTTCAAGGACATGAGCACGCCTTGAGGCTTTTCCGGCAGTCGCTTTGTCTCGGGAATCGAAGCGCATTGTCGCAGGGAGTTTACGGACGAGCCGGTGCATTTGGCTCCTTTGGCCTTTGCCCGCGCGCTGACTGCTCGCAACACAGCGCCCACGTAAACACGATTCACTACGTTTACGAGGGAGCCCCAACCGCAACGCGTACTGTGCAGGCGGTACACTGCGTCTCTGTTGCATTTGCTGGGTACAACTAACCTTGAAGCAAAGCAATCTCCCACCCCCCGTCATGGCGCATGCTTCTGCGCGTACTGAACTGCAGAGATCACTGCCACGTGGTCACCCTCCAGGCTAGCCGCGAAACGCACGTGTGGAGCTTATTGCCATTCCCCTTTCGCGACGACCAAGATTGATACATTACGGCGTCTATTTGGCCTTCAACTGGCGTTCACGGGCGCGACTTCTTAGCTGGCGACGTTGATGGTGCAAACCCTCGGGATGGCCAAAGTAAACACAGCCAAGAACGCCCACTGGTCGGGGTGAGTGAACACGGGACCGCGAGTTCGCTCCATTGGAAACAAATGTCCCAGAACGTGTTGGGGTGTCCGTGCAGGCCCTCAACCCTCTGCGCTGGCGCTCTGACATGTCAGGGTATCAGTGTCGAGAGCGGTGCTTTTCTCCTTGTGGGGAATAGTCCATTCTCAAAACAAGTGTAAGTGTAACCAAACGCGAGGCTCCATGTAAAGCCTGTCGCTTGACAAGCCTTTGTATGGTTCACTCAAGTGTCAGTGTAACCGCATTTCGCCAGTCGAAGATCCTGACACTATCCAATCAGCCCTTTGTCTGCCTGGATTTTCCTTTGGAAACTGCCAATCAGATCGCTCCCTTCAGTCGACCTGCACTCCACCAAGATACTGATCTCGTGGGTCGAGAGACGAGTCAGCGCAGTTCACGCTCTTTCTCTATTTTGCCGTGTCCCAATTGGCGGTTGACTCTCCGTGACCACGCCGAGTTGTTTGCCGCCAAGTGCAGACCTTGACTCGTCGCCAGGTCCAGAGACGCTCATTGTTGCATTTGCCACCCGCAGGTGACTTCCCCACGCACTGCACCCCGCTCCATAGCCACCGCACGGA
This sequence comes from Halophytophthora batemanensis, assembly GCA_023338225.1. NCBI lineage: Eukaryota > Oomycota > Peronosporomycetes > Peronosporales > Peronosporaceae > Halophytophthora > Halophytophthora batemanensis. Next base: position 4,710 of record JAADYK010000230.1, read on the forward strand.
CGGCAAGCCACCCACCCACCGCATCATTCGAGCGCGTCATGACGATCACGCCGCGCGTCCAGAGCCAGTACTTCGAACGCGACCGGGAGCTTATCCGCTTGGCGCCCAACCAAGACCAGGCGCGCTCACTGCCAACCAAGCGCGCCGGCACGCCCTGGACGCTGGAAGAGCACGAGCTCTTTCTGGAGGCGCTCGAGTGCTACCCCTCCGGCCCGTGGAAGACCATCGCAGCGCACATTGGCACGCGCACCACCCGCCAGACCATGACGCACGCGCAAAAGTACCGCGAGAAGATCGCACGAAGGAGAAAAGCAGAAGCTTCCGCCGGTGGTACCAGTCCGTTGGCTAGTGCCCAGCAGCCCAGTCAGCAGTCGTCCACTGCGAACGCTGTGGCAGGATCGCAAACCTTCGTAGAGGCCCAGCAGCAGCAGTACCACCAGCAGCAGTACCAGCAGCAGCAGCAGCAGATGTCAACGGCCGTCGAAGAAGCGAAGCACGAAGGCGAGTATCTCGACAGCCACGGTCAGTTCTTCGCGAATGAGGGCGAGCTTGAGCTGGACGACAGCGTCATTGCGCTGCTGGAGACATTCGAGCCTCTCGAGATGATGGCGGCGCTCGAAACGTAAGGTGGCTGGCTGGCCTGCGCGGAATCGTGCGGTCGTTGTGTCGTCTGAAAGACCCTGCGTAAGAGAGCAAGGTATTGTGAGTAGATTTGTCCATATAGACGTAGCCCCAGCACACGCATCGTCGTCGGGCGCGTATGAATAACTTGCGTGGCCAGAAGAATAAGAATTGAGATGAGCCCGTCACAGCTAGTTCGTCTTTTTCTCAAGCTCCATGGGCCTCGTGGCTACAATCAGCACCAAGCAGAAAAGCTGAAGCACACGGCCAGCCGTTGAAGGAGACTCCAAACAGCGATTAGCACAGCGAGGTCGACCGGGAAACGAACCCATTTTACAGGGAGGTATAGTTCTGGATAATCTGGTCCATGCGCAAGAACGACTGCTGGAAATACTCACGGTCGACGCCGTGGCGCTCGTACTGGTGCAGGTACGCGCCATAGGAGAACATGTCGTAGGCTTTATCCACCGTCATGGACAACGTCTGCAGCATGGCCTTAGAGTTACTAGGCAAGGACAATACAACACAGCAACTCCAGTCAGATTGGCCCCCAGCGCCAGGACACAGCGATGATGCAGCGTGTACCTGATCAGAGTGGCTGTCTTGTCGTAGCCATTGAAGTTTTCTGCGGAGGAGTAGCATAGGAAGGGGTCTAAACTCCACTGCGCGTACATCCTCGGGTCTGCAAACGCTGTAGTATCAGCCTGAGCAGCGTCCTTGCCTCGCACAACCAGCACACTGCCTACCGCCCGGTTGAGGGCCCTTCCTGGGTCTGTCCCCAGTGAGATATCCCAGTCGATGCCCTCTTCGAAGGCTGCATTGACCACTTGCATCTACGGACATTGAAAGCGGGGCCATTAGCACAGCAGACCCAAGAGAGGAGTGAATGGCTGCGCACCGCAGCATTCAACAAACCTGGTGCAAGTGCTTTATGACGCCCGACCACGAGTGCGTGCTGAACTTCTTGGACTTGTGCGGCATCTGCGGCACCGTCTTGATGTCCAGCAGTTTGAAGCCCTGCGTACAACAACGCAGGTATCACTGCTTAAGCCAATGCGGTGACCACCACTCAAGCCAACGCAGGTGTTCGCGCCTCGTACCGGGTGTTGACACAGTCGCTGGCAGATCTCGCGCAGCGGGTCCTGCATCCCTCCCACTCCAGAGCTGGTGCTAGCGGTCGCAGGCAGAAACGACGAGGCCAGATGCGTGGCCAGCACCTCGTTCATCTGCTCAAAGGACGGGTGCGGAATGCGCAAAAGCCGCTGGCAGATGGCGCTGGCCGCGTCGTTCTGCAGCACCAGGATGCCGTGTGCAGCATCAGCCAGACTGGCAATCGTGAGCATGGCGTTGTAGTTCTGGACGATCACTTCACCCGACTGATAGGGCCACACGACGGCGTTCATGAGGAAGGAGGACGGGTAAGCATCGGCCAGAGTCTCTGTGAGGAAGGAGCCCAATCCCGAGCCAGTGCCCCCCGCCGCGCTCTGCAGCGTCAAGAATCCCCTGAGAAGGTCGCAGCGCTCCGCTTCCTGCAGCATGCACGAGGGGTTGCAAGCGTCAGAGTGTCCTAGAGCATGGCAAAGGTGGCGTGGACGACGGCATCGTACCGTCTGTAGCAAGTCCAGCAGCGCGCTCTCTGTCTGCGTGCCGTGGACGCAGTAACCGTTGGCCCAGTTGTTGCCCGAGCCGCTCTGTCGGGTAAAGGCGTTTGAGGGCTCATACTCCCAGGCGCGTGTGGCAGAGCGCGAGGCGGAGGCTGCTGCGTGGCGGAAGCACTGCTGGATCACTTTGGGCTCCATGTCCACCAGCACAGCGCGCGCTCGGCGCGGCCGGTCGCCGCTGCTGTATGGCGCGCGGAAGAAGGCCGAGTCGGCGTCGGCGTCGGAGGCGGAGGCATGCTGCTCCGCCGCCAGCTTGTCGAACAGCGCGCGCCCGAGCTGATTGCCGCACTGCCCGATCTGCACCGCCAGCATTTTCGCTGCGAAATGACGCGGGGGCCATATTTAAGAACCACTCCATATTCCAAGCGTCTACGAGTGTTGGTCGCTCGACTTTACTACTCGTCACGAGACTGCTGAATGCCTATGAGTATTGGCTCTCTGGCCTCCCTCTCGTCCTGTCGCGCCCCCTTCATTGGCCAATGGCAGCCTCTCTAGCCTATTCCTGCTCGTTTGTGGTAGACCTTGTGCCCCTTCACTGGCCAACTGCGACCCATTCAATCTACACCATCAAACAATACACTACTAGAGTACTTGGCTTCCAGACCCGCCTTTTCCACAGCGCTCTGGACGATGCCGGATGAGAGGGAGTTCGCTCCAAGACAGGTTCGCACCTTACCGAAGCGGCACAGTACTGCAGTCGCGTGGCTGCGAGCGCAGTCCAGGGGGCAACCGGAATCCAGAGCGAGAGCGACCAAGCAGCAGCAGCAGCAAGCGCCATGTACAACGGCATCGGCCTGCGCACGGTGCGCGGCTCGGGCACCAACGGCTACGTGCAGCGCAACCTGAGCTATGTGAACGCGTCGCGCACGCGGCAAACGCTGGCGCGCAACCAGCGCGGCGGGGCTGGCGGCAGTCGTGACTTCCGCGGCGACGCGCGCGGGGCGCGCCCCCCAGCCAACCCCGAGATCCTCCTGCACGAACGCAAGCGCAAGGTGGAGCTGCGGCTACTGGAGCTGTCGGTGGAGATGGAGGACCGCGGCTGCGACGCCGACGAGATCCAGGACAAGGTCAAGCGCGAGCGCGAGCGACTGCTGGCGCGGCTCAACGACGAGGCGGGTGGCAGCAGCCGCCAGGCCAAAGACGCCGAGAGCTCGCACGCGCGGCGTGAACGCAAGGAGCAAGAGAACGAGCGGTTGAAGGACGCCTTTGGCATCGCATCGGACTACGTGGCAGGCGAGAGCTTCGACCCGGAGATGCAGGAGCGGCGGCGTCAGGAGCGCGAGGCCCAGCGCGAGAAGCAGCGCCAGGAGCGCGAGAAGCAGCGCCAGGAGCGGCTCAAGGAGCGCCAGGAGCGTGAGGAGAAGATGGCGGCGCGTCGAGAGCGCTTTCGCTCCCGCTCCCGCTCCCAGTCGCGCTCTCGTCGGGGCCGCAGCAGTCGCGCCTCTCGCTCTCGATCTCGCTCCGCCGGTAGACGTCGCAGCTCGCGTCGCTCGCCGTCCTCCGACTCCGAGTCGTCTCGTTCGCGCTCCCGTTCGCGCTCCCGCTCCCGCTCGTCTCGCAGCGCGTCATCCAGCCGCAGTCGCAGTCGCAGTCGCAGTCGTAAGCGCGACGCGAAGGATTCGTCAGCGTCCAAGCAGAGTGAGAGCAAGCACAGCGAGGCCAAGCAGGAGAGTGCGAAGGACGAGGCAGAGCTGCCTGCGAAGGCGTCTCCAGCACGTGCGGCTGTGCGCAAGGGCGAGCACAAGGTGCTGAATCTGTCGGGCCGCGTCTCGGCCAGTAGCGTCGTGGACAGCGCCGCCGAGGACAAACCGCCGACTGCGAGCGAAGCGCTCAAGAAGGAGACGACCACCGCCAAGCAGGAACGCAAACGCAAGCTGCGCAGCGAGTCTCCGGAGCAGCGCGGTCGGCGTCACGACAGAAGTGCCAGTGCCAGCTCCGCCTCCTCTCGCGACTCGCGCAGCCCGCGGCGTCGTCGCGTGCGCTCCCCGTCGCGCTCCCGCTCCCGCTCCCGCTCTCGCTCTCGCTCTCGTTCGCGGTCACCGTCATCGGATGGGTCGCGGTCTCGCTCCAGTTCTCGCTCCCGCTCCGAGTCGCGGTCGCGGTCGCGGTCGCGCCGCCGCAGTCCGCGCGGGCGTCGCGCCTCCAGCCGTAGCCGCAGCCGTAGCCGTAGCCGCAGCCGTGGACACGGCAGCCGTCGGCGCTAGGACGCCATTCGGCTGCTATCAATCTACCACTGAATTTCCTCCAGATGCCATCGCTTGGCGCTACCTGACCCTCTCAGCCACCCCAGGCTTCTCGCAGCTAGCTTCCAACTTGCGTGCTCGCTATTCGTGCACCCGCAGCTTTGCGCGCTGCCACCGACCCATTCCTGGGCCCCCACGCCCAAGCACGCGGCAAGACCTCGTCGCTCCAGTCCCTCGCTCATCCCCCAAGCTCCTCTCTCGACGGGAGATCGCCCGCTGTGTGCAGGCGGATGAAGGACAAGTCGTGGCTCCAGCGCGAAGAGCACTGCACGACGAGGGTCTCCCCGTGCTCGCACTGCAGTCTGACGCTCGACCGCCACGCGAACGCCGCGCGCAGCATCCACCCACAGAACGAGCTCCTGGTCACTCGGGCCCCTGGGCTCCGGGTGCCTGCAGACGCCTACTCCGCGGGCGCTCGTTACGCGCGAGCTTGCTGGAGCATGGCGTCGAGGCTCATGCATGGAGGCGTCGCCCAGTGCGATACCAGAAGCGCTTGTGGTTGGCCATTTGGGCCCATAATACGCTTTTTTTCGCAACCCCATGGCGTAATCACCGCCCACTCGCTCGCTCGCTCCGCCTCTTCCCCCGGTTTTACGCCTCCTTTTCGACCAATCCCCAGCGCCGGTGGCCATAATCACGTTTCCAGCAAAGCCCGATTCGGCGATTTTCCGCCAAAGAGCAGCGCAAGCCAACACCAAGCAGCCCGAGCAAGAAGCATGAGCAGCGCCAGCGCCAGCTCCGCGCCGGGCGTCAGCGCCCCGAGCAGCGGTAGCGCCAGCATCAGCATCCCGGACCAGGCGGCCGTGGCCTTCTTCTCCGAGCTGGCTGGCGGCCCCAGCACCGCCTCCTCCGCCAGCGTCAAGAGCAGCCCGCTGCCGACTTCATCCGCGTCGTCCGGTCGCCGACTCTGCGGCTGTGCGTGGCTGGGGGCCCTGCGCCGACGGCTCCCGCGCGCACGGAGGTCTGTGGCGCGGGCGGTAATGAGCTTACCGGTGCGTCGCGTGGCTGGCGGCTTGGTGTTGGCGCTGGCGCTGTTGCTAGTGGGGCTCGTAGGTTCCTTGGCGCTGCATCAGATGACGAGTCCGGAGATCGAGGCGCTTATGCGCGAGCGCAAGACACTACAGAGCGACGTGCTGGCGCTGCGACTGCAGGTACAATGCCCACTCCCTCGCCTTCCATTCTCTCCTTACTCGAGAGTCTAACTATTCCTGCCGTCTTTGTCCTACCCAGGTGGAGAACGCCACACGTATAGCTGAAAGTCGGTTGGAAATGATCCACCTTCTGGAGACGGAGCTGGAGCGTCAAGCCGTCCAGGCGGCGGAGGCGGCAGCGGCAGCCACAACGCCCGTAGCCACAGACAGCGGGGGTCACGCTGTACCAGCAGGCGCTTACGAAGGCGAAGACCGCGACGGCCGCTTCCGTCCCAGCTTCGTCCTCCCCACCATCCTTTACACCTGGCTACTAGGCGCGACCGTACTGCTCTCCGTGCTCTACCGCATCTTCCTGCTCGTCCAGGGTGAGCTACGCACACAACGGAAGCTGGAGAGGCGTCGGCAGCTCCACGGTAGCAGTGGGCTTCCAGTCCCGCCTCCCTCGCTGGCCGAGTCTTCGGGTCGAGCCACACCGCCCATGTCCCCCCCACGAAGTCCCAATCCGACCGCCACGGCCGCCAGCGACGCCACGGCCGCCGCCAACGGCTCACTGAGCCCCACCGCCGCCCGGGAGCCATCACCGCAATGCTACAAACGCGCGCCAGGCTCTTCGCCCATTGTCTAGCGCCCCCACATCCAGCCAACTGCTGGCCCGAAGGACAGTCAAACGACCCCCCAAATGGCTTTCGGCTCGCGTCTGTTGGCCGGAAACGGCTCCGTGGTGTGGGCGTCGCGATGGCCGGCCACCCAAGCTCCCATTCAAGCGCCAGCCTCCCAGCGGAGATGGCTGCCATGGCTGCGTCTCGTCCCGGGCCTCATCGCCTGAGCCATACGCCAGCCACACTGGAGCAGCTTCTCCAAGTGCCTTCGCGGTTCGAGGCCGTTGGGGACTTGGGATGTCTGGACGGTGATGACAGCGACAGTGACAGCGACTACGAAGAGCCTCTGGATGATGGAGAAGACGACTGGGACGAGGAGCTGGAGCTGGAACTCGAGGACGAGTGGCGACTGCACGCGACAGAGCCTCGCGAAGGGCTGTACGCACAGGAGATGCGCCGTCAGCGCGGCCGCATGGACGAGGACGAAGCGCGCTGGGTGCGGGGCTATCTCAAGGCTCAGCGCGCGTGGCGGGCGCGCACAGGCCGCAGCATCGATGAGTTTCGCGTGCCCAGCGGCTGCAGGAGCGCGTCGCAACTTCCCAGAAAGCCTGCGAGCTGGAGAAAAGGGAGGAGAATGGATGTCAAGGCGAGTGTGGCGCTGGCGGCCTGGGGTCTGCGAGACGAGACCCTAACGTGGCTCATGGCTGGCGCGTTGGCTGTAGTGCTGGCACTCAGCGTTCACCTCTACGCTGCCACGGCTGCGACTCGGAGCAACGGACAATAGCAGGCTAACGGGCGCATTCAATAGACGATGGAAACTGACTTGGGCCTGCGCTCTCCCTCCCTCCAGCCGCCTCTAGTATATGCATGGCAGGGGAGATGTCTTGAACTTGCGTCCTCAGTGTGAGATCTGCGCCAGAGACACCAGAGCTACAGCGCGAGCAAGCAGCTTCATCTCTTCTCAAGTCTTGATCATGACGTTGAGACTGCCTGCGGTGCTGGTGCTAGTGCTGGTGCTGCTGGCGATGGCAGCTGGGGCGGCGGACGGGGGCCTGTTGGCTTATGGGGCTTGTCAGACCGTCTGCAACCTCGACGCGGTGTCGTGCTATGCGAGTGCTGGTGCGGTCTTTGGAACTGTGACGGTGGATCTCGACACGCCGCTGGCTGTCCTGGCGTGCAATGCGGCTCTCAGCATATGCATGGCGGCTACGTGTGCTCCGTTACTGGTGTCACCGACGCCGTGACGCAGACGAGGGACAGCGACGGACAGAGCCAAGTCCAAGTCCAAGTCCAAGTCCAAGCTCAGGTCGGAGCTGGTCGCTGTGGCCAAGGCGCCGGGTGTTCACTGGAAGCGGGAGCTGCGTCGAGGTCGAGTTGGCTCCCGGGTAGTGGCGATTTTGAGTTGCGTGGAGGTGGAGATCGAATCATAAGTCTTTGGTGCTCGCTTTTCGTTGCTACTCGTGCTGGGAGCGGTAGCGCGACTGTCTTCTCTTCTTACGCAAAGAGCAACGCGGCACCAGCGGCCTGGGCCATCCAAGACGAGGCGTCGACGTTGGCTGCGGTGCTGGTTGCTCAGTGTTCTCCCTGACATTGCCGCGACCACTGCCGCGCCTCGGACCCTCGCACTCTTTCTAGCCGCCGCAAACATGCCAAGTGAGAAGCTCTCCTGGCCCAAGCCTCGAAGACCTGTGGTCTCAGTGTGGAATCTACTCGGGCGATCGCAGAGCTAGAGCGCGAAGAAGCAGAGTGGGTCATTGACCCTATGAAGTGGCCAACGCGCTCAGATACCGAGAGACAGCCGGGAGGCGTGCCGTCAGGTGAACGAGCATGACCAACAAGAGCGGAGCAGCAGGCAGGCAGGCAAGCAGGCAGGCAGAGTGGCGAGATCGGCGGGCAAGATGGTAGCAGCGGTGTGTGGAGAGACCTCGGACCGACAGGATTGCAGGGCGATGTGCGAGAAGGTCGTGGCCGACTGAAAGGGCGTGGAGGTCGCGGAGAAGAACCAAGGAGCGACGACGTGGACGAGCGACAGCAGGAACTAGAGCGGCGGCGGTGAGGCGACGTGCCGGCGAGGATTGTCGGCGGGCGACTGTGGCGTGTCAGCGAGGAAGGCCGGGCCTCAGTCTGCAACAAATGAGAAGCAGAGAAGGAACCGCAGAGAGAAAAAGCTGTCGAGAGAGGAACTGGTGCGTGGTCACTGAAAGTGCCTGGTATGCTGGTTGAGTGGTTCGCTTGCTTGTCCTGCCCTCGTTGCTCCGCTGGGCTGCGCTCAGAGACGACTGTCGTGCACCGCACGTGGCCGGTAGACTGACGAGCTGGAACCAATTGCTGTGGTGGCTGTGACGACAGGTACCCGACTACAACACGTGAATATGGCTCTGGATCGGAGACTTCTCCTGTTGTTGGCGATGATGCTGACGCTGATGATCGGGATGGCGGACGGTGGCCTGTTGGCTTATGGGGCTTGTCAGACCGGTTGCAACTGCGCGGCTGGGTTGTGCTACGCGAGTGCCGGCGGTGTGTTTGGGGCCGTGACGGGTGGAGCCGGCGCCCCGGCAGCCATCTTGGCCTGCAACGTAGCCCTTGGCACGTGCATGGCGACTGCTTGCGCTCCGTTGCTGGTGGCGCCGACGCCATGATGCAGACGAGAGACAGCGACGGACAGAGCCAAGTCCAAGTCCAGGTCCAAGTTCAAGTCGGAGTTGGTCGCTGTGGCCAAGGCGACGGGTGTTCACTGGAAGCGGGAGCTGCGTCGAGGTCGAGCTGACTCCCAAGTAGTGACGTTTGTTTGAGCTGCGTGCACATGAAAATCGAATCGAAAAGCCTTGACGCTTGCTTTCTGTTCCTGCTCGTGCTCTTAGCCAGCCCAGTTCGTCTCGGAAGCGCCAGTGCGTAAGTGCGGAGAAGTGATTCAGCGAGTGGACGGACGATCTCCACTGGATGCCATTAGCTTTTAGTAGCTCTATGTCAGCCTCCAACTTTCCCAGGAAGAGATCGTTTGCTCCCTTCGGTTCAGCGTCCACTTCTCAAAGATCACCCCAGAGAAAGCGGAAGGAGTTGACCGCCCCCGCCTAATCCAGCACTTCACTTCCTCTTCAATCTGCTCTTCGCTCCCGCTTCCTTCTGCGCCTGCACGCTCCCTTGCCATGGGCGGCAATAACAGTCGAATGCTCTCATTCGAGGCACGAACCAAGGAGGCCATCGAGACGCCAGCGTCCCCGTCACCCCCGTCGTCTGAAGAATCCCTCATGGAGTATCCCGCCATGAATGACAACAACAGCCACCAGATGTTCTCGCTTGAAGCACGCATCAACAAGGCGATGAATCTGACAGAGCCTCCACCATCTGCATCACCTGAAGAACCCTCCGTACAGCTTGACACCATGCCATCTTTCGGGGAAGAATCCTCCATCGAATCCTCCATTGCGTCCTACTCGATGCCCATGGCAAAAGCCTGTGCGATGCCCATGGCGCCATCCGCGCGACTCACACCACCCGAGCTGTCCGGAGGCACCCTGGAACCGCGTCTGTACCACCACCTCTCGGAGCGCGTGGAGCCGCTCGCATCGTATCTGGCCCTTGCGCCTCCGGGGACGTCACGTACACTCAACCAGCGTGCTGTGGACGAGCTGCTAGACGACCTCACAGCTTTCTTCATCCCCTACGCGACCGAGAAACGTGCGTTGGTGCGACTCGCGCAGACAGGTCGCGTCGTACAACAGCTCGAGGGATTCCATCGCGCTGTGGACGCACTCACGGCCCGTTGCGAACTACCTGTCAGTGACTGGAAACCGCGCTGGCGTCGGGAGCGCGCCACAAGGCTCGCGTTCTTCCGGAAACTGCTGGACGCCGAGATCCGAGCGGATCAAAGACTTCGTCCCACGAGCAGCGAGGAGAAGATGGAGCTGCTACTGCTGCTTAAGTACGACGCAACCAAGTATGAAGACGCGCTGACGACAGACGAACTGGCGCTGCTACACCGCGCATTTGCAGTGGTGGTGGAGAGTGAGCAAATAAGCGACAGTGTATCAGCAGCGCTCATGGCTCGCTTGCCGCTGCCCGAGTGGTTCGTGGCGCCGTACGAGAAGTCCAAGCAGCAACGCAAATGGCAGCGAGCAGGAGTGACGGTGCGCGACGCCTCGAGCGACATGAACTCGCGTAGATGCCTGGCGTTGGCTGATACATGGTCGCGACTGCGGCACCCACACGTCATGAAGCTTTTTGGCGCGTGCCACGTTGACCGTGAGCGCTTCTTCGTGGTGGCAGACGGCACGCCACTCACTTTTCGCCTTGGTCAGCAAGGCTTCCCGCTCTGGCGTGCACTACACGACGCTGCTCTGGCACTGCATTTCTTACATGAGCGTCATGTGGTGCTGGACGCGCTGTCGTGTGCCGACCTTGTGCTCGTCCCTAGCGCTGGTCGAGACACCGTCGTGCTCGCGGGCTTCAAGCTTCGTGCACTGGGGTCTTTTTCTGCTCGGGACGAAGATCCAGAGGAGGAGAAAGAGGAAGACCCGCTCATGGATAGTAGCAGCGACGACGTCTACGCCGTGGAAAACGCAGTGACCGAGTTGACTCGCCAGAGCAGCAGCGAGCTCTCTAAGCAGCACGACGATGAGAGCAAGGCTCCAGCGCAACGCAGCCCAACGAAGGACACGTGGCAGGCGCCAGAGCTTTTGAAAGGAGAGTCGGGCCCATCTGTAGCGTCGGACATCTTTGCACTGGGCATGTGCGTGCTAGAGGCTTTCTCTGGTGGCAACGTCTGGGTCGACAGAAGTGAACATCTCGATGGCAGCAGTCGATGCAGCACTCTCTGCAGTCAGAGCGCACTGCTCTTGGGCCGATTGCCGCCTCGACCTAAGACATTGCGCGACACGAAGCAGTGGGCGCTGGTTCAGCGCATGTGCGCCTTCGACCCTGAGGACCGCCCAGACCTCGACGAAGTGTTGACTAGTTTCCAGGACTTTGCCGAAGGCGAAAGCCCGGAGACGAGCACCGGGAAGAAACCTCGTGGCCAGCGACTGCAAGCTGAGCAACCAGCAGCAACATTAGAGGAAGTCTCGAGCTTACTGGCGGAGGTGCAAGCTTGGTGCGACGCGGCGTCAGAAAGCTCGGCGCTCAACTTTCAGCTATGTGAGCGTCTGGAGGATATAGTCGCTCAACTGACACTCATGGCCGCGACAACAGAGAGCAGTCACCGGTCTGACTCGCTGCTCCGCGCACTGGTGTCGTTGATCACGCACTTTCGAGACTCGCTGCTGCGCAATGCCAGCGAGAAGCAGCTCTTGCGACTGGCCACAAGTCGCCAAGTCGTGGACACGAACGCGGCGATGCATCACGAGCTCGATTTGATCATGGCCAAGCTCGAACTCGACTGCGAGAAAGCAGTTGTTCACTCATGGAGACAACAGCAGTCCGCGAATTGCGGCCGTCTGTGGGATCGAATGCGAGCATCTCTATCGGGCGATTCGGAGACAATCAGCGCAAGTCTAAGTGGAGACCAAGAACGGGCGCTTCTGGGAGCCTATCTGGCCTTCGAAGCCACCCAGCGCAGTGCCAGCTACTCGTCCAGCGACCTCAAACTGCTGCAGACTGCGTTGAGCAAGATCACGGCGTCAGGATCTCTTTCGCTAGCACCGCTCCGAGGCGCCAGCGCAAGCCACAGTGCCATGGTGACTCTGCCTCCGTGGTTCCTCCCACCCTACGAGGTGGCGTTCAATGAGCTGGACGCCTTCAACCGCGGGGCCTTTGGCTCCGTGCACTTCGGCAAGTGGTTGGCAACACCTGTGGTAGTAAAGAAGGTTCTTACTCCCGAAGAGCAGGGCACCGCACCACCATTACCGGGCTGTGCGCGAGGAGTCAAGCCCAAGCCAGAGTCCTCACAGCTTGCCGAGGAGACGTACAGATTGTTCCTGAGTGAGGTGAGAATCTGGTTCGCACTCAACCACCCGCACGTGGTGAAGCTCTTCGGAGCCTGCCACATTGGCGCGCACCAGTTCTTCGTGTGCGAGTACGCGAGTCTGGGGTCGCTGGACAGCTACCTGGGCTCCCAGCCTAACGACAAGCGTGACGCCTGCGTCTGGCGCCTGCTGCACGAGTCGGCACTAGGCTTACAGCACCTACACGAGCAGAACATCGTTCACGCCGATCTCAAGTGCAACAACATCCTCGTGGGTGCGAGTGGTGTGGCCAAACTCACGGACTTCGGTCTCAGCTCCATTCACAAACGAAGGCTGAACGGGCAGTCCGAGGGCTCCGAGAGCGGAAGTGGCGCGGTTGGAGCCTATCGCTGGAAGGCGCCCGAGGTCCTGAGTGGCGAGAGCGCCACCTTCGCGTCGGACGTGTACTCACTCGCCATGTGCACGATTGAGGCCGTGAGCGGCGAATTCCCCTGGGGTTCCCAGCTGCCTGATGCTGCCGTGCGCTTCCACGTGCGCAAAGGCCGTCTGCCACCGCGTCCCAAGGGCTGCTTTTCCGACCGCCAGTGGGACCTCGTGGAGCGCATGGCCTGCCACGAGCCCAGCGAACGCCTCACGATTGCCGTCGTCGTGGACCTCCTGGCTGCCATGATTTAGACTGCGAGGGGAGTTAGTTGGTCAATGGTCTTCAGGAGAATGGCAAACTTCAAGGGCGTCCAGTTGGCCTTTCAAACTGGGACGCAGTTGGTGGCTCTATCGACACATTTCAGCGGCTGGTGCCACCGACTTGGTCACGACACCAAGCAGAACACAGAACGCACCCAGGCCGAGTCGTATTGATTGATGCAAATATGTTACCTACGGGTGCACCAAGAATGCTTCCACGTCAATTTCTATGATTCCTGCGCCGCTCCTTGCAGCAATCTTTCCGATGTGCCTCTCTGTGCCCCTTCACAACGAACCCAACCGGCAGCCACGCCTGCGTCACTTGCAAATCCTCCCCAGCGCAGCGGCTTATCGTCCATGCAGAGCCCCAGCGCATTCCTCCTGGTGTTGCTAGCGCTGCAGCTCGCGCCCAGCCTGGCGTGGAACAGGAGTCTGAAGAAGGCCGACGTGCTAGCGCTCGCTGAGAACGCCACGCGCTCCGAGTGCCGCGTAGAGAGCGGCTTCGACTACCCGGGCAACGACATCGGCAGCGTGAAAGCGCGCGAGGCGTCCGAGTGCTGCGACCACTGCTTGGAGCGCTCAGACTGCCGGGCCTGGTCCTGGACTGACTTCGCCGGAGGTACCTGCTGGCTCAAGAGCGGCCGTGGCTCTATCTCCAAGAACACCAGGGCCAAGTCAGGCTCCGTTGCGGCCTACATGTCCGCCGACACGTGCAGTCTGGAGCACGGTATTGAGTACGCCGGCAATGATATCATCAGTGTCAATCGAGACAAGGCTGAGGACTGCTGCGCCGTCTGCGAGCAAATCATGGGCTGCCGCGCCTTCACCTTCACGAAGCTGGACGGTGGCACATGCTGGCTCAAGAGCGGTAAAGGCCCTTTGCTCATCAATTCGGAGGCCATTTCGGCGCAACCGTATGTCGAGGACCCCACATGTGGCCTGGAGGTTAACGTGGTCTATGTGGGGAACGACATCGGCAGTGCACCAGCCACTGATGCACGAGACTGCTGCACACTATGTGAGGGCTTTGGGGGTTGCCGCGCCTTCTCCTGGACGGAGGGCAAAGGCCAAGGCACATGCCACTTCAAGAATCGCGTGGACGATGTAGCTGTCGACCTCAAATTCCAGTCTGGACAGGTGTTGGCTAACCCACCAGCCCCGAGCTGCGCGCTGGAGACGGGTGTCGACTTTATGGGAAACAACATTGGCCAGGCACGAAGCGCGAGTGCTTATGGCTGCTGCTCCATCTGCATGTTGAGAGATAACTGTGGGGCCTTTTCATGGTCAGACCATGACGGTGGGACGTGCTGGCTCAAGAGCGGCAAGGGCACCGTGGTGGTCAATAAGGTTGTGAGCTCAGCTATCGTGTAACGGGAAGTTTGGACAGTCAGAACCCTTTATGGCGTCGGCACGTCTGCTTTAGGTATCGCAATACATGCTACTGCTCAATTACAGATGCGCAAGTGACGTTTTCAGAGATACATGATCGATCTGCTGCAGCAAAAGTCTGCCTGGCGAGTTGTGCTGGCTGGAGTTGTACCAAATGGCACCGAGAAAACTGTCTGCACGTCCAGGAATGCTACTGCCCCGCTATATCCCAATGTGCGCCAAATCACCACACAAACAGCCTCCTTCAACGTCACACACGCTTGCAAATCGTGTCGAGGCACGAAGTGCTGTCCAGCCAGTACCAACAGTGATCAATTGCTGCAAGCCTGAGAGCTACTGAATCCTCTCGTTTCAGTGCTGTATCGTGAACTTCGTGTGAACAGAGACTTACCATATCGTGCACACGCCCATCTTCGACAATACTAACCCTGTCGTGAAGCCGATGAAAAGAGCTTCGACACTGGCAAGGTTCATGCTGGGGCGGCGCTGAAATCGTAAACCAAATTGGACACTGGACCCAACTTTTCTGGGAGCGCCATCGCGTAGTGGAGCAGCGTGACGGTGCGTTGAAGACTAGACCGCACCTGTGATTTTTGCGATGAAACGAAAGTACCATCAGGACATGAGTCCCATTCGTCTCATAAAATACCCCTGTAGAGAAAGAGCGCAGTAGCAGTGGTCTCCAGGCGCTGTATAGATGCCACGCGCATGACGCGAAAATGGAAAGCGTATCACGCTTGGCACCGCTGAAGTAAGTTTTAGCTTCATGAACAGGTATTTACCGAATTCGCAACCGAATTCTGAGAGCAATATGCATTACTAGCCGTCTCTGAGAGCCACACCGGCTGCTAGTGGTCCTATGCAATCTTGCTGTACTCGTCTTCGAACTCGATAGGGTACCAGGTTCTGGGGACTTCTTCGCACGAAACAGCCTTCTCCAGCACCACCCAATTCTCCTCGGACGCATCCAGCAAGATGGACGACTGCGCCTCGTACTCCGAAACAGCCGCGAATGCCGAAAACTCCAGCTGCTCTCCGGCGAGAATACGCTGGAGGTCCACGCAATAGGGTGTGCTGGCGGCGGTCAGTGGCGGGTACTCCGGGTCAGCCACCATAGGGTCAATCCACGACCAAAAGAACGACATATTCGTATCTGCGAGATTCATATCGAAGAGCAGTGAAGAGAAACGGGTCACGGTCTCGGGCAGCTGAGAGATGAGGGTGCCTCCGAAGCTCAAATAGCCGACAGAGTCTTGCTCAAAGAGCTCAGCTGGGAGCGTTGAGATCGGGTTCATCGAGAGGGACAAGTCGAATGGTCCGAGGCGGACCATGGAAGGCGGGACCTCGGTCAGCTGGCTGGCCTCGATATAGATGCTGGCATACTGCGGCCACTTGAACTCCAGACCGTCCGGCAACGAGCGTAGGTTGGTGACGCAGAACTCAATGTCCTCCAGTGCCAGCGGGAAGTCCTCGCTTTGGAGCCCCAGAGGGAGCTCACCGCCCGTCATGTTCACCCGCAGTAGAAACAGCGTGGTCAGGCTCGGGTGACTCGTCTGTGTGATGGCAGAGCTGGGATCCCACTTGGCGATCGTGGTGTTATATAGTTTGAGTGCACCCAGATTCGAGAATTCCGTGAGTATCGTCGGCATTTCCAGCGCCGGACAGTGCCGCACAACAGTGCGCACCACAGTTGTTGGGTCGAAAGTGCTCCATTGTAGTGCGACATCGTTCTTGGCGCCTGTGAGTCCCGCTTCGTGGCAGTCCAGCACGAGCAGCGAGCACGACGGTTGCCAGCTGACCCACGGCTTGACCTGCATCCAACAGTATGGCAGTGTAGGAGCTGATTCGGCGTGCAGGTGCAGCGCAAGGATCAGTGCGCCCCACGCGAAGAACACCAGCTGCGTCGTCTTGGCTATGAGGTGCTTGGCGCTGCTGGAGCGCATGATAATCAGAGTTGGACCGAGCTTGTTCTCCTCCATACTCGGACGGAAAGGGGCCACTGCTGTCGCGCGGTGGAGGAGGTTGTTGATGTGCCTCCCCTGGGTAGGTGTCGCACGAATGAGCTTCTTTATGCTGTTCATGTTGCCCAGCATGCTGAAGGCAAATACCATACGTGTGGCTAGATCTCCCCACGAGCTCACAAGCACCATCTGGAACTCGCTCAGCGCGTGTATGAGCCAGATGTCTTGGTACCAGTTGAAGAATGGGAAGCCGTTGCGCTCGAAGTCGTAGTCTTGAATGTAAATCGCCACCAGCACGGTCGAAATACCCACGGAGGATACGAAGTCAAGCACGCAATCGCACACAAGCGACCAAAGTCTCCGTTTGGTTGCACTGCCGTGATAAATCGAGTGCACCAAGGAGGTAGACCAGCAGTTGAGCACGACGAGCGCGACGTAGCTCCGGTTCAAGAGCCCGCGTGGGAGCAGCACGCTCATGCGGTAGGCTTGGTGAGTCTGCAACGCCGTCTCCAGGATCTCTCGGCACAACAGGATAAGATCGAAATACGGTCCGTCCACCCCGAAGACTCCATCGCGCGTGAAGACTGATCGGTAGGCCTTGGTTACCGCTAGCTTCGCCTTATGGGTGACCCACCAGCCATTCCCTAGTCTTTTGAGAAATCTGGGGACAGTGAATACGTTGTAGACGGCGAAGACGACCTGCCCCTTCTTAAGCGACCAACCGACCATCCACAGGATGAAGGCGCCATGAATTCCAGCAACAGTCGCGAATACAGCGGAAATGCTGCGGTCGTACTCCGTCCCGATGCCCAGGTAATAGAGCGTCAGCCACCGGTCCAGATTGGTGCCCGGCAAGTTCCAATAGCACCACGCTGACGCCGTGAAATAAGCGAATCCTGTGGCATGAAGCAAAATAAACCCCACCCAGCAAAGGCGAAGGGAAGCAGGCGATAGCTTGTCGTCGCGGAGGTAAGCCAGGTCTTTCTCTGCATACGTGTCGTCCATGGTCTTGCCACCCGGCGTTGGGCTCTCAGGTCACGTGCAGTTTGTGCAGTGAGGCGAGTACTTCATACCAAAGGCGCTAAGGTAAGGACACACCCTCTAAACATCCCAAGAATAGAACGAACCCTGTATTTTGTCAGGAGAGTGGCGAAGTGCAATTAGAGCTACAATTAGAGCTGCTATTAGCGACATCTCCACCTGACACTGTGTGAGATGAAGGCATGACAAGTCACAAGGAAGGAGACTACGGTTTAAGGAAGCAGATCATGCATTCAAAGATGTGTGCTAATCGACACTAAGGTGCGTCGCGTCAAAGTGAAGCCTTTTCATTCGATTTGCTGGAGCGCCTGTTCCCTGTCATCAAGCGCGAGCGGATAGCGGAATGAGAAGGAGGGGTCGCACCCCACCGCGCTCTTTAGCAATGGCCAGTTGGCCTCTGAGGCGTCCATCAGCATCGACATCTCTTCCGCTTCATTCCCCAGCGTCACAACTGCAGAGAACTCTGTCTGAGCACCACTGAGAATGCGCTCGCGCTCCCAGCAGTATGGTGACCCTGCTGCTGAAAGTGCTTGCGATGATGACGACGTGGCCAATCTGGAAAGCCACGGATCCACCCACGGCCAGAACGACGATATATTGGTGAAGTCGACGTTGATGCTGACGAGAGTGGGTGAAACGAGGGGTACGTCCTTCGGCAAGCTGGAAATCGAGGTCTGTGCCAAATCGAGATATTGCAGTCCATCCAGCCCAAAGAGCTCTTTGGGAACGTCGACGATGGGGTTGTTTCCGAAGAGTAGCTTTTGCGGTACCAATTTCCACAGTACAACTGGAAACTCGGTGAACTGCGCATACTCGAAGTGCAGCGTTGAATATCGCGGCCATTTCAAATGGAGGTCATCTGGCAGAGACTTCAAGTTGGATACGATAAAGCCTATGATGTTGAGTGACTGTGGGAAATTGGGTGATTGCAGACCTCGGGGCAACTCTCCACTGGTCACGTTCACTCGGATAAGCACAACGGCAGCCGCAACGGGGTGGTCGACTTGATTCAGCTCGGCGTCTTGGTCCCACCTCGTAATCGTGGAGTTATACACTTGGAAACTCTTCATCTGATGGAACGACCGCAGAAGAGGAGGGATTTCCAGACTTGGGCAATGTCGGATGAGGATACCTCCCACCGAGTACGCGTCAAGTTGTTCCCATTGGGCAGCGACAAGATCACTGCTGCCGTCGAGGCCGTCGGTGTAGCAGTTGAGAAGCACCAGCGCGCAGGCAGGTTTTATAACTCCCCACGGACGGAGTTGCATCAGACACTGCGACAGGCTGGGATTGGAGCCAGCATGCAGGTGAAATACCAGCACAACCATCCCCCAAAATAAGAAACCAAAGCGCAGGAATTTCGCCATCAGTCTCGGAACCAGCACTCGATCCCGCCAGGCACCCATACTTCGAACTCGCACCTCCACACGAGTGCTGCTTTTCTCGTAGGGCACGGGAGCGATTGCCGCATCTCCGGGTACCGAAGACATCGTACGGGGAGCCGGCTTGGTTGTCTTTGCCATCAGCCACTCCATCGTGTTCATGTTGTTGAGCATGCTCACAGCGAAGACCAGACGTCCCACCAAATCAGCCCACGACACGACGAGGATAATTGTGAATTCGCTCATTGCATTCACGAGCCAGACATCGTCGAACCACTGCAGCTCATCGAAGTTTCCGGTGCTAGCGTCGAACTCTGTCGAGTACAACGCAACGAGGATAATTGGCATCCCGACGGACGATGCCAGATCCAGTAGGCAATCGCATAGGAGTGCAATCAGCCTTTTCTTGATGGGACTGTCGCGAAAAACGTGATGCACGATTGCAGTGGACCAGCAGTTGATCACCAGGAGTGTCACGTACAAACTGTTGAGCCACACCCGAGGTACGTTTCGGCTCATACGGTAGCCCTGGTTTGTCTGCAGAGAAGTCTCCACCAACTCGCGCAGCAGCAGCAGCGTGTCGTAGTAGTGCCCTTCCACACCGAATAAGCCATCTCGAGCAAACAGCATGTGATAATACCTCGAGAAAATGCCTGGCAATCTGCCGAATCCGTGCTGTTTCTCGAATTCCCTGGACCTCCCACACGACTGGGGATTTTCATGCTCGCCGCGGAAAGTCAACTTCCCGTATCGGATGGACCTGGCCACCATGATCACCGCGAACAAGATGTGAAGTGCAGCGATGATGCCGTGAGTGATGGCAATCGTGTAGTGGTACTTGGGCCCCATACCGAGGCTATAGAAGTCTAGCCACGTGCTCAACTGAACGCTTCGCAGCTTCCAGTATCCGTACGTCATCAACGCAAAGAAAAATGCTGCGACAACGTGCAGTACTAGGAAGACGACCCACCACACGTGGACAGTAGCACGCGACGAGCGATCATGACGCCACGAAGGCCCCACGGCGGCGACGAGCGCAGCCACCTGTGGGCCATCGTGCACACGTGTCATCAGAGCGAGTCCCACTTGGTTTCCGGCCCGAAGAGGAATGAGCTATTGGCGGAGGAAAGCTGTCCGAGGTAACAGTGACCAGAATAACCTGCGTAAGCCATTTTTATATCCGACTTCACCGAGTAGTATATTGGCCATCAGAAACTCTGGAACGCATCTTCGAACGCTATGGGGTAACGGAAGGCGTACGAAGGCTGGCAGCCCACAGAGCTTGTAAGGAAAGCCCAGTTCGACTCGGAGGCATCCATCACTGCCGACACTGCAGTTTCTTCCGAAAGGGTCTCCACCGCAGTGAAGAGTGTCAGCTCGCCATTGAAAATGCGCTCACGCTCCGTGCAGTACGGTGTGTTGGACGCGGAGACGGGGTTTATGAACCCAGCGACAGCCATCCCTTGTATCCACGGATCGATCCACGGCCAGAAGGTGGAGACTTTGGTGTAGTCGAGATTGAGACCGATTAGCGCGGGTGAGAGCTGCGCCACGTCCTGCGGCAGAGCAGAGATCTTAGTGCTCGCCAAGTCCAAGTACCAGAGACCTTCCAGCTCAAAGAGCTCCTTGGGGATATCCGGGATCGCAGTGCCGTCCAGGTTGAGAAGACCCGGACCCAGTTTCCACAGTGTCTCCGGGAATTCGGTCATCTGCACGTAGCTGAGGTGGATCGTCATGTACCTGGGCCACTTCAAGTGCAGATCGACCGGGAGTTCCTTCAGGTTCGAGTAGAGGAACCCAAAGGCAATGGTTGTTGGCGGGAAGTTGGGGGATTGGAGACCCTGAGGCAATACACCGTCAGTCAGATTTACGCGCATGAGCATCACGATGGACATACTTGGGTGATCCGCCTGGTTTAGCTCTGCGTCTTGTCCCCAGCCCACGATGGTCGAGTTGTAGACCTTGAAATTGCGCATACTGTGGAACGAACGCACCAATGGGGGCACCTCCAGACTTGGGCAGCCTCGCACCCGCACTGTTGCCACCGAATTTGCGTCAAACTGGCCCCACTGTGCCGCAACTAGGTCGCGTTCACCATCGAACCCTTCCACTTGGCAGTCAAGCATCACCAAAGAGCACGCTGGTTTCGATACCCCCCACGGTCGCACTTGCACCAGACATTGGTTCAGTTTCGGGTTAGACTGTGCGTACACATGGAGCGCAAGTATCAACATCCCCCAGACGGAGAAGGCGAATTGCATCAACTTGGTGGCGAAGCTCGGGTTTGCCAATCGGTGCTTCCACATCGCTAAAACCGTCGCGTGAGATGTAACTCGATCGTTTTTTTCATCCGGAGCGATTGCAGCTCTTTGTGGACTCGTGCGTGGGGTGGATTCGGTGGAAATTGTCATCAGCCACGACATCGTCGTCATGTTATTGAGCATACTCACTGCGAAGACCATGCGTGACGCCAGATCCACCCATGACACGACCAGGATGATCTGGAACTCGCTCATGGTATTCATCAGCCAGGGGTCGTAGAACCACTTGAGCATTTCGAAATTCCCCGTGGTGGTGTCGAACTCCTTCGAGTATGCCAGGACCAGAAGGATCGGAACGCCGACGGATGCGGCGAGGTCCAGAAGGCAATCACATAGCAGCGTGACCAACCTCCTTTTGACAAGATTGTGACGAAATACGTAGTGAAGAATGCTCGTCGACCAGCAGTTCACCACTAGCAGCCCGACATAGAACCCATTGAGCCACGGACGAGGGATATTCCGGCTCATGCGGTAGCCCTGGTTGCTTTGCAGCGACGTCTCCACAAGCTCTCGCAGCAGCAGCAACAGATCATAGTACCTCCCTTCCACGCCAAAAAAGCCATCCCGAGCAAACAGAGACAGATAGCAGCCCCACGCAAAGCGCCGCAGCCCTCCAGGCTTGCGCCAGCTGCGGCTGCTTGTAGCGTTCACCAGTCTCCGCAGCTTGCGCTTCTTGTTACCGAAGACCAATCTTCTATACTTGATCGCTTTGACGACCATCTTCACCGCGAACAGCATATGAAACCCCGCGATAACTCCGTGGGTGATGGCAACCGTGTGGTGAGTTTCGCTCTTCATGCCCAGCTCGTAGAACTGCAGCCATGAGTCCAGTTCAATACCCGGCAGCTCCCAGTACGCCAGCGCCACCAGCCCAAAGAACAAGGCGCCGACGAGGTGCAGTGCAAGGAAGCCGAGCCACCACAGCCGTACTGTCATCGGCGACATGGGTCCTTCAGAATGCAGCCGAGTCATCCCCACCAGTTCAGCAGCGCGTGGCCCAGCATGTACGCTCGCCATCACGGCCACTCCTAGCTCAAACCTGCAAGACGATTCTGACGCAGTGCTACTGCTCGCAGGGCTGCAGATCTCGAGCCGTCAATGGCTCTTGCTCAAGTTTCTAAAGCCTGAAATGCGGTCAAAGGAGCATACTGGCCCAGCTTTGCTTCGCTCTCCAAACAGTTATAGGCTGCAGTGGGCCTTGCACTTTGCTCCTGCGCACGCGGATGCCTATTCTCATCGCTTCGTCGGTTTTACGGTCTGTTGTACCAATCGCGAGGTCTTGGAAGGGGACGTAGCTTCCGAGCAAATATAGTATACGGCACGAAGGTGGCGGTCAGGGCGCCGTGGCCAAGACTGGTGCGCCGGAGCGCGCTGTCCACGCAGCCAACAGCGCCACAAGCCAGAGCCCCGAAGGGCCCTGGAGCGGTTGTCTTGTTTCACGCAGCAGCTCCCAAACGAGAGTTCACCGCAAGTCAAAACCCCTGCGCAATGGTGCCTGCTGATCCTCATTCCACCACCGCAGACCTACGTCTGCTGTACACACACACACGCAGGCACGCACACGCACTCATGCACACGCACTCATGCACACGCACTCATACACAAGGAGCGCTCCGCGGAGTGCGCCGCACGCTCTGCGCAGTCTTTCTGCGCCACAAACTCCTTTGACTTGGCACCCGCCTAGGTATACCCCAAAGCAGCCACGAGATACCAAAGCGCCGTCCTGACCCTAGAAGACGCACCGGTTTTGTTTCGGGTCGGTGCATGTGAGCAAGCTCACGCGCAACGAGCATCCGCGGAGTAGGCGTCTCCGGGCACCGGGACTCCAGGAGCCCGAGTGAGCAGGAGCTCGTTCTTCGGGTAGACGCTGCGCGCGACGTCTACGTCGCGGTTGAGCGTCAGGCTGCAGTGCGAGCACGAGGAGACCCTCGTCGTGTAGTGCTCTTCATGCTGGAGCCACGACGTGTCCTTGATCCGCCTAGAGCGAGCGGAGCACTCGCGGGCTTGAGCGGCCGCTTGGGTGTTCCCAATCTACCACTGAGTTCCCACGAGTCGCCATCATTTTGGTGCACCTCGCCCTCGATGATTCACCCACATCAAGGCCAGAATTGGCCAATCACAGGTAAGATGGGATCTAGCCTATCAGTTACTACTCGTGATACCAAAGAAGCCCCGAGTTGCCGCGTTGCGAGCTTCTTGTCCATCCCTTCCCAGTTCTGCGAGCTACTGCCTACCTATTCCTGCGCCTCCACACCCAAGCACGCGACAAGACCTCCTCGCCCCACACCCTCGCTCATTTCCCTAGCTCTTCTCTACATGGAGGATCGACCAGTGTGGTGAGGGCAGTCGGTCGACCAGCGCGCAAGGGAGACATGGATCCCGACAACGCAAGGCCACAAGTGCTCCGCTCGCTCCAGGAAAATCAGGGACAAGTCGTGGTTCCAGCTAAACAACGTGATCGAGAAGCTTCCCACACCCGACAAGTCGCCCCAGTCTTCTCCTGACGTCGTCATGCTGGATGGAGAGACCCCGAACAGTCTCATCAAAATCCGGATCTACCCGACCAAGCTCCAGAAGCCACTGCTCAACAAGATGTTCGGAACACACCGCGCGGTCTACAACAAGCTTGTTGAGAGCTCTCGAGAGGACTGCTACGCGCTCGAGGTCCGAGCTGGTCGCGAAGTACCGCCCGATATCGCAGAAGCGCACGCTGGCGACCCACCTTCCCGACCACCACCTTGAGGTGCCCGAAGAAGTCATGGACTCGACGTTCCGAGACTTCATGAAGGCGCTAGAGTCGTCGAAGGCTCTGTATCAA